>JAFBJS010006067.1:2500-23173 GCA_016785265.1 Paraplagusia blochii | reverse complement strand
CTCTCTCTCTCTCTCTCTCTCTCTCTATATATATATATATATATATATATACATATATATATATATGATTTTTATTATAGTTGCTCGTGATTTACCAGCCCTTGTTTTGCGATCTACTGGAAGATCTCGATCTACTTATTGGACATCTCTGCTTTAGACTAATTCATAATGTTAGAAACAGTTCAATGATGTTTCATAAGCAAGCCACTTAAACAAACAACATTCTTGAGGATTTTCCATTTACCATTATCAATTCCATTCTTTTATTAGTCACAGCTAAGCAGTAAAGCAAGTGGGAACCACTAGAGACACCCCTGTTGTTATTTGTCTTTCCGTTCTGACATATTCCAGATTTCATCTTGAATAATCATGATTAATGGTCAATCATCCACAGCTACCATAAAATTAATTGGTATAAAAATCATGACAGTTCAATGATCGTTAATTTGAGAGACAAAAAAAATAAATCAGCAGAAACACAAAATAACTTTTCTTTTTGCCCCTAAGTACATGGTTGGCAACACCAGGACGATTTTTTTGCTGCGCAGCAAAGGTTTACATGCTCGCTGTATAGGGACTTGATTAAAAAAATAAAAGACCGGAGTCGACTTCTTGGCTCCAGCCCTGTCTCTTAAGTACTGCATGTATGAGAAAGGTTCCTGAGGTGATGTATTGGCATGAGAGATCCACACCTGCCAGTGCTAATATTTAATATAAGCAGCCCCTCAGGGTGGAAATGTCACCCTTGTTTGCAAGTCCCCAAGTCTTTCACAGTTTGTTGAATCCAAGGATTGTAGGAGCGAGTACCAAGTGGAGTGTCGGCGGGTGCTCTTTCCTCAGAAAAGTGCCAAGCGGGACAAATTGTCCCTTTAAATTAGATACCATGAAGCTGTTAATGATGAGTAATGGGACTACCTGCAGGTATTAATCTGTGGTAAAGTGGGGATACAAAGTTTTCCTGCTGCGGCAGCAGGCAGATCACACATGAGCTCCTCGTGAAATATTTCATTAATCATTCCGTTTTTGTGAAATCATTTTTAATTTTCTACAAAATAATTTTCACTTGTTACTGTAAGCAACGGGATTCATAATCCAAGCAGTCTGGTGTTTGACACATTTTGGGAAGACGAGCACCATCCAGATTTTCTTGCATATGTTAAGTTGATTAATGCAGTTTAAAAAAGTCCCAGTAGACATCAGCAATACACTTTTACGCACTGTTACATGCATTTTAAATAAAAAAGAAAAAGTGATGATCATGGTGCTGTTTCACATTAAAAGTCAGAAAGGAAGTTGAGCAATTATGCTGAAGTATTTCTCTCCTGTATGTGGTGAAATTCGTGATGGATATGATGATTGAGCTGTTGAAGCTACTGCCAAATGCCACTATGAATCATATAATTTGATAAAATACATTTTAAGACATCTAAAACACATATCAATAAATACTTGGCTCAAAGATGACAGATTGGTATAAATGGCAAACAGATGAATTTAGATGAGATTTTCATCTTTCATCCTCATGTACTGAACTTAAACACAAAAAAACGACAGCTTAGTTTGGAAGGATGGTCAGGAATAATTTGAAAATAATTTCATCAGAAATATATACATTTTCCAAAAAAATCTTTGTGAGACAAAATTTTTTTCAAGAATAACATATCACTAGGAAATAAATTACGTGGAAAATACCCTACTTGGCTGTTTTTGCTCCTTTTTTGTAAATTTTTTCACCGTTTCAATATATTTGACAATATTATAAAATATATAAAAACATCATGATTAATAGATGTAAATAAAATTGTTCTCTTTCTCATATCTTAATATCCTCTTAGGCCTGTCACTTATACTTATATTGGGGAAGTTGGTGGCCTAGTGGTGAAGGAAGCAGACTTGGATCCGCCAGCCCCAGGTTTGAATCCCACTACCGCCTTGTTACTGCTGAGGTCCATTGAGCATGGCACTGTCCCCACTCACAACTCGACGGGCGTTCAAAGCTGCCCACTGTTCTCTTTGGTGATGGGTTAAATACAGAGTTGACATTCCGTTGTGTGCAATGGTGTGAATCCCAGTGTCACAATGACAAGGGCTTTGCTTACCTTCCTTTCTTTCCTATATGTTACCTTTACGTATGTTACTTATTAATACCTTTTATTCAAAGAGTGAAGAAAATGTTGTGGAAATAGAGGTTTTGTTAACCCCTTATGTTTTGCACCTATAGATATATGTATAAATGAGCTTCAGACCACTTATGATATCCACGTCTTTTCCCACACTGCTGCATTTGAGGACAGACACCGATAAACCTTTATTTATTCCCCAACACAGAGACACAAGCTATAATCTCTGGCTCCCTCAATTCTGCATCGTTCTTATGAGAGAACCAAGTGTATAACTTAAGGTAAAATGCAGTAAACAATATAAACCTCTGCTTTCTCCCCCCTCCTCAGCATTGTTAGGAGGCAGCAGCAGATATTCCTGCTGACTCAGGATGCAGGGAGGCTTTGGGGCTTCTTAAATCCACATTATAACAGGCATTATTAGGCAAATAAAATGCATTAGCTCTGTAGGTGGAGGATCATTGAAAAGGCATTACATGAAATCAAAGCGTTTAATTGACTTTGCAATACATGCAAATGGGTTTCACAGAATAATAATAAAAAAAAAAAACAACAGCGAAGGCATTTTAGAATGCAAGGTACAGTATGTTCTTAAAACTGAATGCAAAAAATCTAATGATTCTTTATTGGTAAATATAAAATCCAAACATTTAATTTTATCAGGTTTCATTTTCAGAAAATTTGATGTAATTTCTCAGTTCTAAAACATACAATATTTTCTAAACACACACATTAGACGAGTTGTGTAGGCCCAGAACAGTTGTTGTTTGAAAAAATGAACAGCAACTTAAAGCTTACCAGGCTTTGTCCACAGGTGCACTCAGAGCAATCTGTCTCTAAAGTGAACGTCCTCGAAAGACTGTGGTGACATGCTGGGGGTGTGAGGAGTTACAGTTGAACATTGACGTTCTGGACTTATGTTTACGATTGCTCTTATTCTTGAATGCTCGAACAATCCTCCAGTCACTAGATGGCAGCAACTTCTACAGTCCCACATACAGATAAAAGTAACGTAATTTCCGGACTATAAGCCGCAACTATTGTCACACAATTTCAACCCAGCGGCTTATGCAGAGATGCGGCTAATGTATGCATTTTTTCTAACTGCTCGAGCAGAAAAGGTAAGAGTGAGACAGGTGGTGTCGAGGAAGATGCTAGTCACAACTGCCAATAAACACCATAGAAGAAGAAGTAGTATAACGTAGGGTAACGTGCTATGAACATGAATAAAATTAGCATAAACTGACCATCATCATGCAAAATGAATGCAACACATGCGACTTATAGTCAGGTGCGGCTTATGCATGTTTAAAATGTTTTTTCCTTCAAAAAATGTATTGGGGCTTATAGTCCGGAAATGACGGTATGTTTTATCAGGTTCGCCAAAGTATTTCAGTTTGCAGCGGTGTGGGTGGGGACCTGAGGGGAAAAATTACACAAATGAATAATGCTGTGTTTATTTATAACAAATTGGCTAAAACTGTGCAGTCATAGAATTATTCAATTTTCCAATTGTTTTATTTTTTATTACATTTAAGAATAAATTAATTCCTGGTGAACTAATTGTTTATTAAAAGAGCCAAATATTAAAACTCATAAACAAATACAAAAAGTACAACACGCTTGAAAGAATGTCATAATTAGATTATTCACATTTTCATTCTTTCAATCTTATATTGATTTTATTTTACAAAATCTGTTAAGGACTCTCAATGCTTATCAATATGCCTACCTCATCCCGTCACCTTAGCCTACTTCTTATTCTTCCTCCCTCACTGCATCTATAAATCTCCTCTTTGGCCTTCCTCTTCGTCTCGTACCTGGTAGCTCCATCTCTAACATTCTTCTATCAATGTATCCACTGTCCCTCCTCTGAACATGACAAAACCGTCTTATTCTGGCTTCTCTAGCTTTTCCTCCAAACCCTCCTGTCTGTGTTAGCTCACATCTTCTACCCTCTTTAATTTCTGCTCCAGTCGACAAGAAGACAAGCTCAGTGTTGCAAGGACACAACATTATTACAATTTAGAAAATACCCTTTTATCCCTTCATATCATCTTATTTAGTTCTATTTAAAAGGCACAACCCAAAGACCAGTTTACAAATATTTCTTAGATATTTAACCAGTCTGTGGTCCAAAAAAGGCCATGATCACTGTTCTCCACCTTTTCACAGAGAAACCACAGACCGCTGTTCTCTTTTCACTTACTTTGGAAAATACCCATTTGAGAGCAAATTAGATCTGTGTCTCCTGGCGTGTCTGTGACTCCCCTGAATGAACAGGTGCTGTCGTACATGTGGCAGCTGCACTTTCTTGGCGTAGTCTTTACCAGGACTGTTGTCGGTTCCTCTGCCACGCTGCTGAGCCTCAGATGTTCCTCTCTTTATAAATTATTTTCATTTATTCTTTCTGCTTGTCCAATTTCATTGTTTTTCTTTCACGAGTACGCTTTGATTTCCAGGCTCACGTAGCGTTTCGTTGCATCGCAGTGTATTCTCAGAAAGTCAGGGGCATTTTCCATTAGTATATATCAATAGTAAAGATGTGTTATGTATTCATATAGAATCCCTTATGTAATATACAAATTAACAGGACAATGAATATGAGATGATATGATGTACCAACATATATATGTATATATATATAATGTATATATAATACACGCAAAGCATATATGATATGATATATACAGTATATATATATATATATATACACACACGTATGTTCTATAATGAAACACATCTAATATACAATAACATACAACATTTATATATAAGTATATATATACTGTATATATATATAATACACAAAAAGCATATATGATATATATACAGTATATATATATTTATATATGTATGTTCTTAAATGGAACACATCTAAATATATATATATACGCATACTGTGTATATATAATACAGGCCAAGCATATATGATATAATATATATATATATATTTATATATATATATATATACATACGTATGTTCTAAAATGAAACACATCTAATATACAATGACATACAGCATTTACATACATAAGCGCACACAATCAATTCAATATACAACATAAATATGTATATATATTTATATATATACACTACATGAATGCACACAAATATTTATGTAATGTATCTATGTAATAAAAATGAATTTACACAATACAATTTGTTATATAATATGAATCAAATTTTATATATGTTTAAATGTTTATATTCCTACTTTAGTGCTATGCATATTCAAAGGCATCCTTCTGTGACTTCCTTTTTAAAAAAAACACTGTTTTGTTCAAGTATGCATTTGATTCTTTCTTTTTTATATGATCCATTAATATTTGTGTTTTTGTATAAAATGGAAAACAGAAGAAGAAAAACAATAATGCGATTTTACTCAGTGTCTTCTCATCCAGATTTTTCAGTATCACACTGTATCCATCATATTCAAAAACCTATTTCAGTTTTGTTATCATTCTTCAGTACGTCTTCAGATGTGTTTATTAGTGTTTCTCCAATTTTTCATCCCAAATTGACTGTTTGTTTTTGTTCCCCTTCCCGAAGCGGATGTTTTGTCTCGTAGTTTTATCTAACACCAAGCATTCAGCCCTTTTATTTTCCCTGACGCACCAGTTAAAAGTCTCACTATGAGGAGTGATGGCGGCAGCATCAACTTCCCTGTTTTGCTGTTTCTGTATTTAAAGACATTTGGACAAGTTCATTAATCACTCACTTAGCTAATGTGGATATCCCTTTTTCGGAGAAAATGACTATGGATTTGTCGGCAGAGGAAACGTTAGCGCATCTGTCATTGTTATCATTCCCTCCTGATGCTTAACGGGAAACTATTCAGGAAAATGATGAGACCGGGAGACTGTAAAGAGTTGGGAGCTGCTGAGGATGAATGGGAAACTCGACTGCTTAATGGATGGTGGTACGATTAAACAGGACACAAGAAAAGGTCAGGCAATCATTTCTGAACACTGTATATCCATATGTGATTCCATTGACACCAGCAAATCACTGTCTGGATGTCTGAATGTTATCTCTCCTCACACTGCTGACTGTAGAAATCTTCGCCAATTGTTTGACTTTGAAGACTTCACGTATCTGAAAGTTGCATCAGTTCGAAACTTGTTTGCTGTTTAAGTCACAGCAGTTGCCGCTGCTGTAGCCTGTGGCATACAAGGCAACAGACAATTTATTAGAGCGTTCTCTTCTGTATTGGCAATAGTTTAACATTCTGGTCAGTTTCTTTTATATTTTTACTGAACTCAATCGTTTTTTTGCTTTGGTGCGTTCGGGGTTTGTTCTCTTGCTGTCCCACAGCAAAAATGCCACCTGACCTCATGGTAGTAATTGAAGGTCTTAATGTTTTTTTCTGTTTATCGGTTAACACGATTTCTAAATGCTCGATGCTCTTTTATCTCTTTATGTGGCCCTGTTATGGACTATAGACCATACCAGACCTGGGCAAACTAAGGCCAGGGGGCCGGATGTGGCCCGCCTCCCATTTAAATCTGGCCCACCAGACTTGTCCAAAGTATACTGTTAATAATAATAATAATAATAATAGATTTTATTTAAAAGCGCCTTTCAGGACACTCAAGGAGACTTGATTTATAATATCGCTATCCTTCTACCTTCCCCTTTTGGGGAAATCCAGCATTTCCCCAATAGATGGTCTCAAAGAGGCTTAAAGCGTTTCGCCTTTATTCAATAGTTTCATCATCGTCCATTTCAGTTCACGGAGATCCTCAATCTTTCTGATCCTGACCTGGCCCGTGACTCAGATTTTAGTACCACATGAAGCCCGCAAGTCAAAATAATTTCCCAGGCCTGGACTATAGCCTTCATCACCCAGTCACTGCTGGTATTACTCCTCCCTTCTCTTAAGAGAATTAAGTGTTAGATAGTCAACAATGTTTACATGTACCAGTTTTACCTTTATCGGACAGGGTATATGCTCAGTAGGTTTTCACCTTCAGATGAAAACCTGTAAGATAAACTGTTTTTATTTCTAACTGTACATTTGTAGTTTCTTTTTCTGTAAAATATGTGTCAAATTTTGGGGTTCATCAAAATTCTTTATATATGTACAAAAAATACATATAAAACCATGGTTAAGTTTTTACTGATTAAGTCAAAAGAAATGTTGTTATCTTTTCACTAGATGGACACCAGTACAGTTAGCCTCCATGTGACAGTGACATGATATTCTGAATCAGGGGTCTCAAACTTGGGTCCCGCAGGACAGTTGCAGCCCATGGAATGATATTTCGTGACCCCTAACTTGATATGAACGTTTATTGTTAATAAAACCCACAAGATTTATAGAAGGGTCAGCATGTTGATCAGAAAATACATTTACCATAATACCTAAACATTAAAACATTACAGTGGATGTATTTTCACAGACTGAGCATTGTGGGTTTCATCACTGAATATATGGTAAGCTTTTCTGTTTTATAGATTTGCTCTCCAATTTTTTTTTTAATCCTATAGTTCTCAAAGTCCTGGTCCACAGACTCTTTCTGGTTCATTTTCAGTTGTTTTGTCTTTTATTATTTCTATTTGATTTGAATAAGGAATATTCTCTGCTATCGTGACGGTGATTTTTTTTTTTTAATTATTATTATTTTTTGTCTTCTTAAGGAAACAAACAACAAGTTCATCCTATTCCACTTCCTGCTGCAGCAACAGAGAGGCAGGGCAGGACAAAATTAAGTTTGATATAAATTGCATTTGCTCTTGAGAAGGAGACACCGAAAAACCTTTGGCAGGAATCCGCTGACAGTGATTTCATTTGTCTAAGTAGATAAATCATACATATTGAACTTGTCTCTCACAGTGTGTCACTGCTCAGACCTGATTCAATTTGCCACTTTTTCAACCAGAGCAAGAAGCCTCTCTAAAATATAGAAAAGTCTGAAGGTTACACCATTTGGTGCATCCTAATTAGTTGCTTGATTTTTCTCTTTTCTTTCAACATCCTTCCTCCTTGGACCAGTGACAGTCCAGAGGTTTTTTTTATCTCCTATGGCATCTACCTACCTTTAAATTACACGTATTTCAAAATATATTTATATATTTACATATATTTCAAACACAAGTGACGTCTTTGGACTTTTGACAACATAATCTTAAACTGGTCCAAATTAGATTGAATTATATCATTATTATACTTACCCCCTTTTTAATGCAATGTCAACATTTCTCTACTAGATGGCTTAAAAAAGGTTTAAAGCTTTGTAACACCTTAGCCTCTATTTTAAACTTTCACGTCGTTGACGTTTCAATTGCTGTTGCACATGTCGCATTTTTGTAACGAATGTGAAACAGGAGTCAAAATATCTCTTCTAGTAGTTCTCTCCTATGAATATCGAGGAAAAATCCTTTAACATTATTGCAGAGCATTACAGAGCCCATCTCCACTGCTTTGGACACAACAGTCCCAAAAGAATGTACATGTTTTCCAACACGCTCATTTTGTACTATTGGCAAAATGAGCTGTACTCTATTGGCATTTGGTCCAAATTCTTTCTTTACATAAATATTTTTGTTAAATATTTTAGTTAAAATGTTTTGCCTGTCCTTGATGAATAGAAACTTGAGGAAGCATAGGGATCATGTCATCATAAGAGAATGAGCACAAGTCTCATAATGTAAGTCAAACAGTGCTACAGGACCCTCTCCACCCAAATTGGGTGGGGTTAGGAGGTTCAAGTGCACCTGATGTGAGATCAATTGTGCTGAAGAGAGGCACTAACACTTAACACGCTCTTAGCCACTGGGTGGAGGTGACGGCTGCCATGTCTGACAAAAGGATGGCAGCAGTAGCAGTCAAGAGAAAAACCATTTTACTGAACACTGAAAGCTATATTTTACAGCTGCTATTTCACCAAATTGCTTTTGTGCATTGGGGTGGCTTTTTAAATAATGCAATCGGTTAAAAGCGCCCT
This sequence comes from Paraplagusia blochii, assembly GCA_016785265.1. NCBI lineage: Eukaryota > Metazoa > Chordata > Actinopteri > Pleuronectiformes > Cynoglossidae > Paraplagusia > Paraplagusia blochii. The sequence continues at coordinate 14,103 of JAFBJS010006067.1, read as the reverse complement.
CTCTCTCTCGTCTTTCTGAATGCTATGCTCGTGAAGCGTGGGAAGCCAGAAAGGGATGGGGGACATTTTTAGGAGAAAGGGTTATAATTTATGCTCCATTCATTTCGGTCCATTTTAAGTTCCATTGCCACTTTCATTCAACAGTCTTTGACACGCTGACCAGACGAGTTCACAAGACCTATCACTCTGTTGTCTTTAATATCAGCCATTCAGACCAATCAGGGTTTTTTTCATAGATGGTATTATCATATGATAATGTCAACTCCTGGCCTTTGCCCCATTTTACCTTTTCAAACTAATTGTTTAATTTTCACCACTGGGGGAGCATTTTGTATAATGATACAACCTCCTGCTCAGTGGCAGCACCGATGCTTAGTGTAGCACGCTTCTCTGCCTCCACCCACGACTCCTATTTTGTTGTAATTAAAAGCTCTAATTAGTACTTGTTTGCATGGTCACGCATTCACTATGGGGCGTCTCTTGTTGACCCTCCCCAACCCCGATACTGTTGCCTCTCATTGGCAAAACACAGACTCTTGCCCTCTGCACTGCGGCTGACACCATGATGGATCAGTTCTACCATATTGGCTTGTTGATCTATAGTCACGCCTCCCTTTGCCCCGCTGACAGAGTGGATATTGGCATTTGCCACTCAAGCAGCTTCACCCCCGAGTCCCATAACTGCTGATTAGGCAAATGAGTCCCAGCCAATGGAATAATTAATGTTTAACAGCGTGGTCCTTACTCTCCGGATGATTGAATGGCAGCAAAGTGAGCATGATGCCGAAGATTGGACATCGGGGCCTTGGCACCCTACATAGAGAGCAAAGCTGGAGCCCTAATCGATGTTAATTTTATCCCAGGTTAACCTTAGTCTGCTTGTAAGCGGCTGAACTGTGAGGCCAATGGAGGGAATCGGTGTCTGACGTTGGACCCCAGATTTAATTGTCTCCTAATTAATTTGTTTATTGCTAACTGAATCAACAGGGACATTCAAAGCAGCTTGTGGGGAGACAAGGCCTTCTCCATTTGTCTGTCAAAATGTCACCAGGTGTTTTTGGCTTTAGATCTCAGCACACAGTGCTATGTATGTACTGTCACATTCATGTAGCGCTTGGAAGGGACGACTTGTGTTTGATATTTTTGAGAGTTTAGTCAAGGCCTTTGTGATGTTCATTTCATGATGAATTATAGGAAATAGTGAATATTATTATTATAGTAAATATATTTATTTATTATTTACATTTTGATATTGTATTAACTTTTCATTTACCACTCATTTTTATTTCAGCTCTTATCCAGTGATCAATGCAATAAAATCATCATTTGCAAAATATAGTCTTAAAATGTATTTGGTTGCTGTTGCAGACATTGTATTATATATATATATATATGTATATATATTGTGTCTTTTATTTCCTTTTTTGGAACATAATACAGTAATCTGTCACCTAAACACAGGAAGTGGTGGCCTGGCAGTAATGAGGCAGGCAATGATGTGTCCAAAAGGTTGCAGGTGAGAATCCATCAGCCTCCAGGTCCTCCTGAGCTAGTACCATCAACACATACTGCACATGCTGCACTTTGTACATCCCTTGTATAGACGAAACAATAAGTGGCTTGGAGTCTGTAGAAAACTAATCTGCAGATGAATCAATAATGAAGGCAGCAATTATTTACAGCTGTCTAAACATGCAAACTGTCTTTCCTGTGCAATTCGTCATCTAATCAAAACTTCCTGATTCAGAACACAACCTGAATACTTTTTTTTTCAGGCCAACCCTAATGCGATCTAATCCGTTCGAGACATCATCAGTGATGAATCACATCTCCATTTAAAGCAGACCATGGAAGGAAAACGAATGCGCACAATGATCTTAACACGATTTAAAAACAAAAAAAAAGTGGATAAAAAACCCTGCTTCTACAATAAACAGCACGATCTGAAACCTCTCTCAATGGCTGGCAGGTATGTTTGAATTGGCTGTGCTATTTTTCATTTTGAATTCATAAAATATTAAGGGAGCAGACAGAGGCCTGTGCGACACGCTTGACCTTCAAAACTGAGAAGTCCTACCTGTTATTACAGTACTTTTATGGTGGTTTCCTACCATATGAGTAAAGATATAAAGATATTTTAAATACTTTATTAGGTAAGATGGAATTGTTTTAGTAAGCACCTACTCTCATTTGGGCTAAATCAAGTAAAAAAAGTAAAGTTGTTCACCGTCCTGGCCTAGAATAATGTCAATAAAGTGAACTTTTGTGTGTAGCGTTATAGCCAATGACATGTTGGATTTTTAAGTTTCTTTAAAATGAAATTATTTGTTTTATAGACTTGTTGTATGGCACTTTATATCTATCTTCTTTATATTTATCTTCCTGTCTCATAACCAATGTATTCCAAATATATATAATTTAAGTTTGGATTTATGTGGTTAGCATATGACACAAATTGACACACACTTGTCATGTGGCCTTACTACTTTTGTGTTTTGCTAGCAGTATGACCAATCAATCCTCCAGCACTACTGCCACCTACTGGGTTTCTTGCAAAGGAAAAATATCTTTATTTACTCACATTCATAGAAGGTGGCCTTGTGGCTAAGGAATCTGACTTGGGTGCATGGGGTTTTAGGTTTAGGTCCAACAGCTGCCAGGTTACCACTGAGGTCCACTGAGCATGGACCTGTCCCCACATGGCAATGTCCCATCCTCACAAGGCTGCACACTGTTCCCTTTGCTAATGGGTTAAATGCAGAGGTCGAACATTGTTGATTGCAGTGGCAAAATGACAAATAGTCACATTCCACTTCCACCAAAAAAATACATAGGGACCATATATAGAAATACATAGATACTTTGATAGATCTCAGTAGGGCAATTATACTTGTGGTGCTTCCAAATGGCAAGAACTAAAGTCTCAACACTAGAGTTTAACGCCTATGTTATGGATTTATGGACAGAAGATAACAATCATTCCCCAGATGTGAAAGCATCTAAATACGTCCGAGTTGATTTAAATATCGATTCCTCTTCCTTTATGCTGCACCTAGGTGTTCACAGGGCTAATGAGAATGGGGATTACCATCAGCCCCTCGGAATAAAACTTTCACAGCAGCAGTTTGCTGTTTCCTAGCGCTCGAAGCTACTTTGAAAGTAAAATTCCTACATTTACATTTTGTGCTGCTTCACAAGCAGAACCTTGTCCAGAGCAAAGAATAAGAACTCCAGAGAAAGTTACAGCACGGAATGGATTCACACATTTACCTCAAATGGCTGGACATTTGTAGCAGCTTCCAAATACTCTCTGTTAATGTGGTAACAACCTAAAAAAAAATTCACGTGATTTTAACTGTCAGAGATGAAGGAAAACACAAGGATGATGTTTCATTAGGAAAGACTCGTTACAATCAAATCTGACAACATTTTTACCCTTTCTTAAAATAAATTAAAGTCTTTTTCCATCTCCTGCCTTGGACAGATGATGATAAATCATCTCTCTAAGAATTTGAACGTCAATTTATAAAGAAAAAGCTTAATTTCCACAAATGTTATGGGCTCGATTAATCATGTTTTGATTTGTTAAATGACTGCTGAGTGGAAGCTGCTATAGAAATCCATTACATCTTTTTTATCATGTTATCTTTTTTTAATAAGTGCTGCTGAGTGCAAGCAAATGCAGGTGCATCATAAATACACTTTTCCACCTTGACAGCTCTTACCAAAAGCGACAAAATATGTCTATTTCCCAAATAGTCACTTATATCATACCCTGGACTTTGACTACCATACACAAACAACAGAAACCATAATTGTTACACTGAAAAAAACAAAAAAACCAAAACTTAGTTTACGCCACAAAATCACCCATGATATAACTACTATGGATGAATCACCTACTTGATATTTAACCCCATAGCATTTGGCGAGAAAATATTATAATTGATCCTCATACACGTAATTAAAATGTAATTTAAGCCAAGGTATGCTGAATCAGAGAGTCGACAACAGCTCATCATCTCTGCTTTAAGGCCTTAATAAAGCCCGTAGACTTACAGTATGAGCGAGTACGGCATGGAAACAATATATGCATTAGTGAGTGAAGTGCTGCTGGTGGTTTCTTTATGCATCTGCAATGCCCTTTAAAAGGCCCTATTAGATTGCGTCAGCCCAGACGTGGATTCCCCACAGACCACAAAGAGAGAGTGCTGTGGCATCACTTACAAGCAAGCATTTTATCCTCGCCTGTATCATGTGACCTTGGGCTTGTTTGAATGACAATTTTTTGTGCGCGCATATGTGTCAAGCTGCTGAGCGTGAAATCCCAAGGAGATCCCATGACTGAGGCATGATCACTAATAGATTAGCACATGTCCAACCTGGAATGGAATTGAAATGTGAGGCCATCATTTTGTATTTTGATCGTCTTTCTGCAGTGATGACAGCGCAGGTTTAACTTGAATAAACATACTGCCGAGTCCTTTAAGCACAAACCTTATTTTTATTTAAGTAAAAATAGTGTCTACATTATTTTTTCACATAGTAATTAAAACTATCTTCTCCTTTCGGCTTGTCCCTTTTTCAGAGCTTGCCACAGTGAGTCAACAATTTCCTTCTCACCTCCATAAATGGCCTTCCTCTCCATCTCTAGGATCATTCTTCTACCAATATAATCACTGTCCCTCCTCTGAACATGTCCAGACCACTCTAGCTTTTTCTCCAAACCTTCCTGCCTGTGTTGTCCCTGTAATCCCCTCATTCCTGATCCTGTCCATAGTCCTAGTCCTAGTCACCCCTAAATTAGTCACCCCTAATTTTAACAATAATTAAAACTATTGCTGTAATGAAATGTAACCAAATCAGAAACTGTGCTTTTTCAAGTCTATATATATATATATATGTATATATATATATATATATATATATATATATATATATAGACAGTATATATTTATATTCTGCCTTTATAGCAATTTAATGCATCCAGTACAATTTAACTTGACGGTTGAAATAAAAAGGAAGTTATTCATGTCTGTCAAAGTTTTTTTTTTTTTCTTTTCTAATAAAGGGAGAACATGAATTCTAATTGTCTTTATTTTCTCTTTTAAATTCAGTTAAAATCAAGTTATTATTTCCTGGTTATGTAGAGTTGCATTGAACTGTAGAATCCTCTGTCCTTTAATTGGAGACTGATCTGAACCACAGGCGAATCAGAAATGCTTTGTTACATTGATAATCGACTCCATTTACTTTTGTGCTTCAATTAACAAACAGCAAAAAATATTTCTGTGTAGAACTTATACTTAATGCACACATTAAGTGGATGCTACCACAGGGAGTAAATCACACTGCTCCATACTGACAGCCTTCCTGTGGGTGAGTCCACTGGAAGTTATGTTGGTCAGGACGGTGCTATGATCTGAGCATCTCAGTGGCAGCTGGTGGATCAGAACCTGAAGCCTTGGAGATCTAAGTCCTTGCTTAACCATTAGGCCACCACTGCTGACCATCCTCTATGTATTAACTAATTTCTAAATATAATTTACATACATACCTTTTTTGGTAGAACACTGTCCTGTGACCAGTAAAACACCACCACCATCAAGACTTTAATCAAATAGAAATGTGAGTTTGAAAGAAAATTGGAATAATCATTTAGTAATAAATCCCAGTATAATGGACAAATAAGAGAATCCTGCTGTGTGTATCATGGTAAATTTAGAGAGTGAGTCTGATTCTGGACATATATTTAGGATGACTAATGCCAGACATCTACACAATTACACCTCAGCACAAAGCTAAACCAATCTCCTAAAGATGGTAATGGGTTTGCTGTGATATGCCTATGTCTGTCTGGAACGTACCCACACGCTGAATTGTCAACATAATGTCACAGTCATATCTCAGGTTGAGCGGTGGAGCCTGGATTTTTTTTTTTTTTTTCTCCTCCGCCCTCTTCAGCGCTTGTTACTTGATAATGAAAGTGAGATGATGGCAGCAAAATGCAGCCAAATTAATCTCTCAGCATTTTCTACCATGACAGCACAATTTTCCAGCGATCCGCCGCCTCAGTGTTTATGTCTCTCAGACTTGATGCAGACTATGCTGCCGTCTCCTGGAGTCAATTTGACTTGGAGGTTTTAGGATCTGTCAACGCGCAGCGTGGCGTGAATGGAAGACGTTATGTTGACAAGAGCCAAAGTTTGGAAACATTCTCTATACCTGCATATATTCTTTAAACTTGCACTGCATATATTTGTTTTTTACTCATGCTGTTTCTTTTTCATGAACGCCTGCCGGCAATACAAGACTGAGGAGGAATAGGACCCCATGAGTTCTCTCATGCAGGACTCTAACTGCACAGGAAAACAAACCATTTTCCTGTCTGTTCTGATTATTACAGCTTCATTACTTGCTTCCATAAATTGAACCTCGCTCCGAAATACAGCCTGCGTCCTGCTGCAGTGTTCCTGCCTCCTTCCTTAGGAGATAGTAGTCTTCCTGCAGCCTGGGCACATGATGAGTTTGAATAAGAAAGTTTCTCCTGTGTTTTTTTTTCTCTTCTCAGTACTGCTAATAACTCAGCAGGATGCTCAGCCATGTCAAATTATAATGTCATCTCTAAGAGCAAGACCTCGACCAATAATGGGTCGATGCTCTTAAACGTGATCTGCTATTGTTAGCCACCATGCAGAGATGAAGGCCAGGAAGACATCAGTGATTTGTCCACTGGGAGACCTGTTTAGTTTATTATGACCAACCTGGGCACCGAGTCTTATTAAATACTTAATAAAGCAACAATTAATTTCGGCCTAAAAATAGTCCCTCAACATGGGCCACCTCTGTCTATTAAGAATTAGGAAGGCTGTTTTAGATTAGAAGTCAGAGTATACAAAAGGTTGAATCTGATCATTTTTATGTTGATGCAGTTACAAAACCTTACCTGCAGTTGGTGGAGTTGAACCAGGAACTCTACAGACCCAAGTCTGCTTCCTTACCACTTGGGTCTGTAGAGTTCCTGGTTCAACCACCCCCTAAAAACCTCATCCCAACAATAATGTAAGTTTTGTTATAAACTTATATTATTGTCTATAAAAACATTACAGTGACCTTAGATTTTGTTTCCTTTATTAGTTAATGCTTGCAATAGTGCAGTGGCCTAGTGGTTAAGGAAGCGGACTTGGGTCCGCTAGTTCCCCAGTTCGAATCCCCCTACCGCCAAGTTACCGCTGAGATGCCCTGAGCATGGTATCGTCCCTACACACTGCTCCCCGGGCGCTCATTAGCTGCCCACTGCTCACTTTGATGATGGGTTAAATGCAGAGGCTAAATTTCGTTGTGTGCTGTGGTGTGAATCACAACGTCTCAATGACAAAAAAAGGAATTTAATCTTTAATCTTAATCAATAGATTTATCCAGACGGTCATCCCATATCTCACCTTGCTAGGAATTAAGCATTCACTGTGGTAATGACAAGCATATACAGTAATAGTTGGAAGACGTGTCAGTCTAACAAAGCAGAGTAATGGCCCATGGCCACCATGTCTCTTAAATGGACACCATGACGAACAGCATTGAAATTATGAATCCTTTTCTTTTCTATTCCTTTCTTTTTCTTTTACCTCCAATCAATAACACTTGGTCATTTTGCACTAACAGCCTCTTAGTTGATGCTTTTCTGCTCTGTTCTGCAGTGATGTGATGTAATGTGAAGGCACCGTCCTTGCTGCCATGATTGTCTGTTGTATTCACAGGTGGGGAATATAATTTTGTAATCCTGGTGAAAGCAGAGCAGGGCATTTTATCATAAAGAAGATAATCCTCTGTTATCTCCTCTTCCTCTTGCTCACTTTTTTATATTTCCTCTTTTGATTCCTCTTCCACTGCCCTGGACTGCATACTGAGAAGGAAACATTACCGCCATTACAGATCAGAAGATACCATTGGCTGGATGTCAGAGGATTCAGATTGATCATATGGGGAGACTCAAATTGTTGCACCATGGTAGAGGGGTTTATTGGGAGAGACGGGGGAGTCAAATGGCAAAAAGTAATGGGGCTCTCGCCAGGCCTTGACAGATAACTCAGGAGGAGCTGCACAATAGGTGAGCAACACGGCTGCTCCTCACTATGGAATCACAAGGAAATGGCTTTGAATCGCGGCCATCTGTTCATCTATTTCATCTGACGCTGCAGATGTTGTGCGTCACACTGCAGAGGAATATCAGCGCTAGGTTAGGCTGAACCACAGCAGTGGGCCGTTGTCCGAACTCTCCGAAAAAAAAATACCTCCTTTTTTTTTTTTTTTTTTTTTTTAAAAACCTGTGTCCAATTGGAGGCGATTTCCACATTAATGCTCAATTAGCCCCGCAATAAGGAATCAATCTCATTTGAATAAAAACATCAATCCTCATTCAAAATAAGCAATTTATCTGTAATTACAAAAGTCATTAAAACATAATTACACCTTCACAGCAAGACAAAAGGGGGGCGGGTGGGGGGTGGGGGGGGTGAAGCAGCCGCAGTGCAGAGTATTGTCCAGTGAAGGTGCACAAATGTGTAATCCTCGAAATATAGAAAATATGAGGTTATTTCAAATGGCTGGAGACGCCATTGTTTACAAAATGGAGGTAGTTAATGCTTGAACTGTGATGACATGCAAAATATAGAATGCCTGGATGGGCGTCTTTTCTGGGAGGATCATGATAACTTTGCAAAGTCCTGTCAAACTTCAGTCTGGTGAAGATTCCCCCCCCTTGACAGAAACACCATGGACTTTGGACAACGTTCCCAACAAGTGAAATGAAACTGATCGTAAAGGCAGTTGGTAAATGAATCCATACTGAAATTAATTGTTTGTTTGGTCTGAAACACTCATTCATTGTTTGAAGCAAATTTGTAGGAAATGATTTATAGCCCAGTGAGGACAGTGTTGCACACAGCGCTGGCAAATCAAGCAGAAAATGGAGAAAACAAACTTCTGTTGGTGAAGCTTTATATGAGCATTGATTTCCTTGTTTTCAATGTGTAACACATTAACAAGGATGGTAAGAATCTGGACCAGGAAATTACCTTCTTATTAAACTTAGGTGGTTCATCTCTGGAAAATATGTTGAAACAAAAATCTTAATTTGATTTAATAGTAAAAATGGATGAGTATTGGTTATTTTGGATGTTTTTACTTTAATAAAATGTCTTTGTTGTTGCCTTTTATTAAGTATCACTCATCACTTGCCTCTCCAGAGTTATTTATTTTGAGTGGCCGCTGGTTACTTTGGTGTATTTTCCTATGCCCATAGCTAGTTGCTACCATTAGGCTTTGTAAAAGTCTTTGTTAAACCTTCGCCTCACCTTTTTTTATTTCATTGTATTGACACTTGTCTTTCTATTCCTTAAAAGTAGTAGTGTCAAAAGGAAGGAAACATCATTGTTTTTGGCTACTGAGGTGAATGTTTTTTTTACTCAGAGTTATTATTTAATTTCAAGAAGACTTATAATTCTGTTTCAAGGACATTTAAAAGTATGTCACAGGGCCTCTGAGTAATTTGTTCTCAGGATAAATCCAATTGTTTTCACATAACAATAACTCCTGAGAATACACTGTCTGTACCGTCTCTCACTGTGCAGTGGTGTCATCAGTGTCTTTGCAGTAAAAACCACACTCCTCTGCTTTGTGTGCATGGGCGTTGGTGCGCCCTCCCCTGCACCCTCTCTCCCATGCTATCATAAAATCACACGAGTCGCAACGTTTAACCTTGAGCTGTTTCAGCGGGGGCACATATCACCTTTGCAGCCCCCTCGGCTACTCAAATAAATCAAAACGTCCACCAACATTTTAGCATGAATCAGCACTTTTGCGGTAAAGGATTGATTGAATTTTATCTTGATTTCATAAAACATTTAGACAAACCAATTAAAGAGGTGGCTGACTGCAGCCACCAGCATTCAATCTATCATGCTGTCAGGGGGCCGGAAAATGGGATTGACACTAATGTAGTCGATATGTTGGGGTATTTGCAATCTTGTACATTAAAGTGAAAATTTATTTGAGTAAGTCGGGGAAAAGAGTGGCCGTTGCTGTGAAAATGGCCGAACCTTTGACAGCCCGTCAGGGTAATTTCACAGAAAGAGGAGTAAATTTTTTAACCACATTAGTTTATCACCCAACTTCCCTGCCAGCGCCCCCCATTGACTCATTTCATTTAATTCCCAATGAATCCCACGTTGCAGCAAATCCATAGCAGCCCATTGGCATTATGCTGCAGTGCGGTCCAAATATTAGTATAAGATGGATGGCCACTGCACATTTTCCTGCAGGACGGGCCTCCTTTGGTCTCGTTTGCCAACTGCAGGTGAATTACAGCATGCGCATCAACAGTGGTTCCTCCCCTGAAGTTAACGGCACCGACTCCTTCGTTCTCCCTTTGTTTTAAGGCAGCCTTCTTAATTACCCGCTGCCCCATTCAGGTTGTAAATGGGCCTTTATTGCCACTCTGTAATCAGAATAAATCCTCCAGCCCATTCACTGCCCTGATGCCCTTCCATTGATTTACAAATGACCCATGTATTATTAATACTATGTTTTCCTCGCACTTTTTCACCTTATTATAAACTCTATCTGAAACCAAAGGGCACCTCACTACAGCCTTATCGCAGCAAACACTGTTACTCCACATTTCTCCCTGTTTGTGCTTTTTTTTTTTAATATGATACTGCGTTGTGTCGATAACAAAGAGTAGGTAAAGGGCACGGGTGCTATCAGTGCTTCCCGCTACAGTTAATATTCAGCATATCATCACTTTCATCTGCTGTGTTCCTTTGTGCTTTTTCTCCTCTGCTTTAACCTTTGCTGTCGCTGGGAGGAAAACAAAAGAAAGTAGTGCACCGTGACACAGTGCAGCTTCGTAAAATTTCCTTTCCGGCAGGAAATTAAAGTTTGCAGCTGTCTGTGCGTTGATGTGGAGGGGTTTTGTGTGAAAGCCGAGAAAAACAGAAAGCAATTTTGATGAACAAAGTTGGACCTAACATCTTGATAAGGTCTTACCTACAGAATTTTGTTACAGTAAAACCCGCAAAACGTGAAAAGCATATTGGATTTGATTACACCATTTCCCAGTAAAGAATGGATCAAATCTCTAAATGTTACATTAACACGAAGACAGAATAACAAGAAGTGTAATTCATCACAGCACCCAGAGTTCAAAGTGACATGTAATTTAAAGCTGAACAAACATCTCAGTGTAACACGACCTGTGGTTTTGCAGCTATTACCAGCTCTTCAGTGAAACAGTAGATGATATCACAGGGTTTTTGTTTCCCGAACTTGCTGGACCAGCCAAATATGGGAATTAAGTAAGTTGCCTTTATTGACCCTTTAGTTTCACATTACAGCCTGAAATGAGATCACTGCAATGAAAGGAACTCTGATCAATGCCTCAGCGCTGCAATGAAATTAATAACGGTCATGGCTGTATTGACAAATCCCTTCGCAGATAAAGGATTCCATGGAGAGTGTCTCCAGAAAGTACACTAATTCATAGATTAAAGTATTAATTTTTCTTGCACAAAGTTTTATTTCTGCAAACTTTAGTCATTTGCCGG
>JAFBJS010006066.1:48851-169782 GCA_016785265.1 Paraplagusia blochii | reverse complement strand
ATCATTTTGATAACTTACATACAAAAAATGGTTTGAAACACAAATGTACCTGATGCTATTTTACTCTTTGCTCCATCAATTGTCCTGATTAATCGCAATTAATTCACAGTTTCTCATTGTGTTAAATCTAATTAAACCTGTGTCTAGTCGGAAGACACTGCTGCCATATTTTGTTTAATCCTCTAATTTCAATTTTAATGTGCTGCTCTAAAAAAAAAAAAAAAAAAAAAAAATCGAATTATGCAGATGTGAATTATGCTTCAAAGCTTCAGTCTCCAACTAATACTATTAACAATTTGCTATTAACATAAACATTTGTTATGGATATTCCTTCAGTCAGATGTAAAATGATAATGCTACTGAAAATAAAACCCCAACTTATTTTTTCTCCGCTCTCCATTTGAACAATTAATGTAAAAAAAAAGTGTGTTTTTGCAGCACTAGGTTTATATTGCATCGTGTACCAAAAACAAACATAGGGGATAAAAACAAATATCTATTAGTTCTTGCATGCTGTGTCTAGCCTACTGGCTCAGATATGGCCATTCTGGCTGTGGGATTGTGAAAGTTCTACAAATCTCGCCCGCGTTCTGCCAATTCCTTCTCAGCAGCTTCCAGAAAGTAAAGAGTGTGCATAAATTTAGGAAAAAGGAAAAGTGGTGTTTTTTGGTGAAAAAAAGTGAGAGAACGAGAGAAGGTGTGGATGCAGCGGAGGCTGACAGCCAGGAGGGAGAGGTATTCATCCTTTTCACTGAGCCAGAAGATGATGACTGAGGGGAGCGATACGTAATGGCAATAAGACATCATGTTGGAGTGAAGAAAGCAGCTGCAATCTGCCCACCTGTCAGGAATAAACACAAACTGGAGAGAGTTTGGTTTGTGCAGCTGAGGTGAAATTCCTCCCCAGATGAAAAGTGATGGGTCAAAGGAAAAAAAAGGGAAAAGGAAACTCCATTAGTGCTGAATCAATCAGAGCAAAGCTGCCGAGGTCAAGAGAGACCAGAGAAGAATAACTTGTAATCAAGTCAAATTTAACACAGTATACATCACCACTTGGTGTCGTGCAGATTTCTTCATCAACAAGACTTTTTTTGTAATTTGGGGAAAGAAACTTGTTCGTTCTAAATTTAGCTGAAAGTTTTTCTCTATTGTTTCTCCTTCATTAGATGGTGGAGATGGATAACAAGACAGATGGAAGAGACAGGTGGGATGACAGGGAATGATGAGTCTGGAGACATACAATGCATAAGCAGCATGGTAAGTAGCGCAATGATCTTCCATCTGGAAAAAACTCAGAACTGTGGTCTACACCAGTGGTCCCCAACCCGTGGGCCGGGGACTGGTACCAGTCCATGGCTAAAATGGTGCCCGGCCACAAAGAAATAATTTTTCATTTTGGCCTCATCTGGTTATTACTTCCACTTGATCCATACCCATATCAACAAAAGAACTGATCAATAGAATGGCTTCCATCATCAATAATATAGAAACTATATTGATAGTGATATGATTAGGAAATATTTTCTCAAACAATAAACTCAAAATTAGTAATTGATACAAGATTCTTAGCCTTTTTATACAGGTCTGGTAGGAGAAAAGTATAGGCTGTGTGCACTTGAGAAACTCTTATTAAATCTGGTAGGAAGATTTTATAGGTAGGAAAATTTTTCAGAACACTGGAAATGTACTTATAATAAGGGGCGTTTGTCTGCCACAACAACGACCGGTCCATGAAAATAGTACGAGACATTCCATGGCGCTAAAAAGGTTAGGGGAGACTGTTCTCCACAGCTTGACAGATGCTGAGATTTTGATTTTGACGACAGAATTAGGTACAAAACCAGATAAATAAACTTGAACACGAGAATCAAGGCAAGAAATTTTCATTCAATTACATGAGGGGTTGAGGTGCAAGTAGGGATAAAAACAAATCAAATTGGGAAGTTGATTTCTCTTGTCTTTAACAATTAGGAATAATCCCAATCAAGGTATATTGTGTTTATTTAGATTTAATTTGGTCGCTTGTTTGACAGAATTTTTTAAGGCCTAACATAAAAAAAATACTTATTTTATCAGGTGTCCACAAAGGAAAAGATAGAAAAAGGCCGAGCTTTACAAACTGTAAGTTCCTCTTTTATACACATTGGTTTTAGCTCCAATTTCACATGATTGACCCCTATTCAACTCGTTACAAAGAGCTTCATTTTTATGTCCACAATGCAAGGGGTTCTGAAATGGAGAACTGATGGAAGAGAGACAGTAAAATCACTGCTTTTCACTTGTTATGTTGTCCGTATTGATGGATGAATTCACAGCAATGATGTTTCCACACAGGAAAAATACTAAAAAGACATAAAATATATTTCACTGAAAGAGCTGCACAGCACAACACGCCACGGTGGGCATTTTAGACTGCACTTTAAATTCTTTAATTCTAGAATCTTTGAAAAAGCTTTGGACGGAAGGTAAATCCTTTTTTACAGTGACAAAATAATTGATTTTTATTACATAAAATACCCAAATATATAAATACAGACATCTAGCAGTGCTATGTAGTACTTGGCATCAGTGGGCTGGATATGCACTATTCTGTAAGAGAGATAATATTTCTTTTAAAAGCGCACGGACAATAGTCCTTTACATATGAATGAAGACATCAACACATGGACTAAAACACAGTGTCACTTGACGTCTGCTACACACCTGCCCAATGCTGTCAGTTACCCAGATGTGACGTCTCTGAGATGCTCACCGCTCTGTATGCAAATACATTCTTTATGATGGACATTGTCACCTATACATCTGGTTGTCCCTCTTTTTCTACTACCCTTTTTCAGCCTTAAGCCAAGCACCAATGTCTTCTACCTCTAAACCCAGCGATCTCACTTTCCGAACACGCTTCTCTTTTTATATCGTTTTTGTTCGGCACAAGCAAACTTGTCATTTTCCTCCTCGTCTTCTCCTGCCCTTGCACAACCCCGCGTCTGTACGTCTTCATGTGCCTCAAAGGATGATTCACTGTAGAGAGATCAACTCTGGACAGCAGCAGAGGTGTTAGGCCCTTTTGATGTTTGGTAATTGTGCTGACCATGTGTTGCCATCAACCACAGACGCACAAATACACACACACACAGACACACACCTGTTTGCCGTTACTTCAAGATGCCATCAGACTCTGGTCGCAGAAAGGCTTTGATGTCTATAAGCTTTACTTTGAGGGAATTTTGTCCACGTGAACACCCTGAGATCATCAAGGAGCACATCTTTTTTGAAAATTTTCGAAAGTTCAAGCAAAGGTGATGGGACGAAATTAATACTTTGTTGAATCGTCAAAGGTGAAAAAAGACGATTCTACACTTGTGGTCACTAAAAAGAAACAACCATGCCTTAATGAAACCAAACCAGAACCAGAACCAGAACCTTAAACTCAAATAAGCTGAGGGCCGTCATTTCACCAAAGGGCTGCGTCAGCTTTCAGTGTTTTAACTTTATAAAAAATTTTATAAAAAGATCAGTTTCCCATAGATTCTGTGTAATACAACACTGAACCAGAAGGAGACTGTGGTTCGGTGGATCAGGGTTTGGAGAACTATAGGATTTAACATAACATATGGAGAACAAATCTATAAAATATTATTGTAAATTCAACTTTCACATCAAGGTGAGGGCCGCAAAATATCATTTCCACGGGCCGAGAGTTTGACACCCCTGACATAGATAGTTAAAGAGGTAGGGATATCATTTTAACTTGTATTGTAAAACAACATTGCATTCACACAACGTTTGGTTTCACTGGATGGACCAGATCTTAACATCAGATAACAAACCATTTGTCTCCAGGTAACAGGTTTTCTGCACCAGGTCTCAAACTGAATCGTCTAAAGCAATGGTTTCCAACCACTATTTACATTGAGGTGCACCTCCATTTTGTGAAGTAGCAGGTGTTGAAACATTTCCTAAGTTGACTATGTAGATTCTCAGTCATGCAGGTCATTTAATCTAAAATTAATTACTTTGAGGGCAACTGGACACAGTAGGTTTCTTGAAGATGTTTCACCTCTTCATCCAAGAGGCTTCTTAAGTTCTAACCACCTTGCCTGCGTTTCAATGTCAGCGGTTGCTGCTACTGAGGACCTGCTCGGTGCATGGGAAATATATATATATATTTTTATATATAAATACTGGATGCTTCAGTATTCATAAGTACTTCAAGGTCAAACTTAATATGCGCGTGAGGTCCCAGTGAACCAGAAATAGTCCACCGGCCAGACATTTAACACCACTGCTCTACACACTTCAGACCATTGGGACAATTCCATTATCTCCAAGACTTTCACCATGACAAACTATTTAGCAGCACATTAATTCCAGAGAATGTCCAGCACCGACTACAGTGACCTCCACACACCAACCTTCAAACTCCTCCCTCTGGCTGTCGGCCACCACATATGCATATTTGATCCTTTTCCTCATCTGCATCTCCCCTCAGTGCCTTATTCATGGGCATGAGTGTAATGAGAAAGGAACAGAGTTGAAGCACAGCCTGATAGGAAATGAAACAAACCAAAGACTATTAAAGCCTCTGTATTTGGTTCACACAGGGCTAAATACACAGGAATATATTTCTAGTTCCCCCCTCATTTAGAGTCATCACAGCAGTAATCCATATAGATACTTCTTTACACTTGATTGCATTCCTGGGGCTTCCCTACACATTTAAGGGTTGGCAGTGGATTTAAACCAGACACCTGCTGCGCAGCACTGACGGCGCGCCACTATATCACAGCAACGAGCTATGACTTTATTGCTCTACGGCTTTTATTTACTCGTTGCACGAGGAGAACTATTTTTTTGCGACCTAAACACCAGGCACCAGATGTCATTTTTGCCGTCTCTGAAATCACACGTGTACATTTGTGTGTCGTCTGCACAACATTCAATCCTCTGTCACTGCGTTAAGGCAAATGTGACAGAAGTCATCCAACTGCTCATTTCATGGTGGACAGCGTATCCATTAGAGCTGACAGTCTGGACATGAAACTAATAACAGCTGTGCTGTATCACATGGACTGTAATAACTGCACAGAGCCAAAACATCACAGTATGTTTGTCCAAATGCTTCTGAAGCTCACTCTGTCAAACCAGGGTTACAGGAGTATTCCTCCGTGGAAGACGAGTCCAATGAAGCAGTGGTTCTCAACCAATGGGCCGGGGACCGGTACCAGTCCGTGTGTGAATTGGTGTCGGGCAGAGAAATAATATTTTTTCTTTCGCCCCATCTGGCTATTACTTCCACTTTACCCATATCAACAAAAGAACTGACCAATAGAATGGCTAGGATTCCATCATCAATAATGCAACTATATTACAATATATGTTCTCAGTGAAGACAACAACAATAAACTCAAAATAAAGCAGAGTCATTGATACAACATTCTAACTTTTTATACTGGTCTGGTAGCAGAAAGTTATAGGCTGGGTGCACTTGGGAAATCCTTGTTGTGCCCATCCACAGTTGATTCGGGTAGGAAGATTTTATAGGTAGGAAAATATTTCAGAACACGGCAAATTCACTTTTAATAAGGGGTATTTATCTGCCACAACTTAACGACCGGTCTGTGAAAATAGTCTGGGACATTTAACTGGTCCATGGCGTAAAAAGAAAAACACTGTAATAGAGGATTGGGAAAGTGGCCGTCAGCCTTGGTTGCATTCACGTGGCTAATTCACCCCTACAGCACAGCTAATGTTTGATATTGAAGCCATCAGGTTGTTCCATTCCAGCCTATGTTTAGAGCCCAGCTCCAAGTGATGAGGAGTCAGAGTTAAATGATATTCTTCTGGCAGTTAGTGTGCGTGGGTGTTAAGGTGGTCTGCGTTTAGCTGCCTAGTTAATGATTAATTACTAGGAACACACACCCAAGTATGTGGTGTCCGCTACTATGTAAGGATAAAACACATTGACTTTCAGGTTAAAAAGCTTGTTTTGTGAGGCTAAAAGTAAGTAAAACAATCCAAACACAGCTTATAAAATCTTATAATACTTCCCTTCAGATCTTGTTTGTTGCTGGTTTGAAAAGCTGAGAGGTGCCTAATCAAGGGGTAGCCACTGCAGTCGTCACAATTGTAATTTAGCAGATAATTTACTCAAGTTGAGTGTTTATCCTGATTGATATCTTGATTAAGATGGAGCAGCAATAAAGACTAGGCTTAAAACATGTTGATTGTTCTGATATTTTAACATTGCCCATGCAAGAACTATTTAAATGTTGCATTTCCTTGTTTTCTTAGCACGTTTGCCACCTTAAAACGCTATGAAACCTGACACCAGTTGTGCACAGATGTGTTGCACAACTGTCTGAGGGTTTAGTGTCTGACTGAAACCTTTTTAATAAATCTCACAAAAAAAGTTAACTCTGTTTCAGCCAGAAGTGATGGTGTTTGTGGAAAGAAGTAGGTACAACACGGGGGTCAGGTTCACCTCTAAATAGATGTTATGGCAAAGGATGATGACAGTACACAGGGACAGGGGTCAGTATGAAGCAGATGTTGCAGACCAGGAGGAATTGAAGTGTCACTTTCTCTCCAAACTGACTAAATGCTGCTGTCTTTATTCAGATGGCCCCCTACTGGTTAGTGTGATAGCAGGAGTCTGGCTGCAAAACTGCTCCAGGGTTAAAATCATTGCAAACGATGGGGATTGTGTGAAAACACTGTTAATATTCACCAGGCACTGAATGTTGTAATGTTATTTATCACAACTGTTTTGATGAACAATAATATAATATATGAAATGATTAATAAATAAATAAAAACATTATTAATCCCCTGACAATATTCTTTAGGAAATTATAAAATATTTTTTTTAGATCTCCTTGCTCTTTTACATCTACCGGCCATTTAAACCCTAACACCCGGGCTATGTATTGACAAAAATCTGGTGATATAATACTTACACGATAAAGTGCCTCAACAATCTTCCTCCCTAAACTTTTTTGCGCCACAGACAGGTTAAATGTCTCATACTATATTCACGGATAGCTCCGTAAGTTGTGGAAGATGAATACCCCTTATTAAAAGTACATTTCAGGTGGTCTGAAATATTTTCCTACCTATAAAATCTTCCTACCAGAATTAACTGTGCATGGGCACAACAAGGATTTCCCAAGTGCACACAGCCCATAACTTTCTTCTACCAGTGGTATAAAAAGTTAGAATATTGTATCAATGACAATGAAATTTCCTAATTCAACATAGTTGCATTATTGATGATGGAATCCTAGCCATTCTATTGTTCTTTTGTTGATAGGTCACTATTTCACCCACTGACCGGTACCGGTCCCCGGCCCAGTGGTTGGGCACCGCTGCTATAGCCAACCATATATTGAGAGTCTTTTACCATATAACTTTATGTTTAACATCAGATTACAACAACAAATTGAGCAGAAGTATCTTTACTGGATGCAGTATTGTCAAATTTAATAGTTGATCGAGGACATGCAAATACTATACAAAAGGCCAGTTGTACAGGCTAGATACAAAAGCCAAGGCATGAACTAGGGGCCATCAGAAAAGCCAACATTTATTTGGGCCATAATAAATAAATTTAAAAGAGATAAAGTCCTGACGATGACGAGGAGATTACAGTTATTATATCCTTACAAAATAATAATATACCGGAGCCAAGATCTGCCCTTGGCAACATAAATATGTGTTTTGCAAAAGAACGTTTTCACTTGTAAATGATTGTAGGGGAGAAAAGAACCATGTTTCTGAACATCCTCATTTGCCTTGTGTAGAACCAGAGCTACTGTACAGAAACACAGAGATTGTTCCCACAAATAGAATTTTGTCATTTAGCTCAGTGGTGCCCAACCACTGGGCTGGGGGCCGGTACCGGTCCGTGGGGGAATTGGTGCCAGGCCGCAGAGAAATAATATTTTTCCTTTTGGCCCCATCTGTCTATTACTTTCACTTGATCCATACCCATATCAGTCAAAGAACTGACCAATAGAATGGCGAAGACAACAACAATAAACTCAAAATGATCCAGAGTCACTGATACAAGATTCTAACCTTGTATACCGGTTTGGTAGCAGAAAATTATAGGCTGTGTGCACTTGAGAAATCCTTGTTGTGCACAGTTAATTCGGGTAGGAAGATTCTATAGGTAGGAAAATATTTCAGTACACCGGAAATTAAATTTTATTAGGGGTATGAATCTGCCACAACTTAACCACGGGTCCATATGAGACATTTAACCGGTCCGTGGTGCAAAAAAGGTTGGGGAACACTGATCACTGAGCAGTAGGTGTGCGACCTCAGAATGTCTTTCTCTTCTTGTTTACCTTCCCTCCATTGGATTATGTCCTTTGCATTCCAGAAGCGTAGTAAACTGGGAGATTTCTCTGAGAATTATGCCTCAGATGTGCACGTGTCATTATGTCCTTGACAAAACAGTGCCCTTGAATTAATAATGAACACCTGACTCCCCGGAGACGGAGGTTTTTAAGGTGTCCATATCAATTATACCGGTTTGTTTGCCGACCATGTCACTCTTCACCAGTAGCAGAAAATCATCTGTTCTATGTCATAAATATTTTAAAACATTATTATTATTATTCTGTGTGGGGGTTCTGGCTAAAAGTTTTCCTTTCTCTTGATTTTCAAGGACATTAAAGATGTGGCCTTTCTGTTTTGATGTGACTGTGAGCACGCATACTTCCCAAATTTAGCAAACTCAGTAACACACTCATCAATCAGAAACATAATTAGACGGGGTTAGACTAACTTTGAGAAGTTCTTGCTACAAAATCAATGGTTTGACTTTTCAACAGCCCAAGAGTGATACAGTCTGTCTGGAGAATAATTCATTTTGACAAAAAAAGATTTGTAGGTGTTTTTTTTTCTCTCTCTCTCTCTCTCTTTATGAACCACTAAAGCTGCTGTGACTGATTTTATTCCGACATCAGGAAGCTCATCTGGACTGCAGACATACCAGTGAAGCATGAACATTTCATGACCTTTATATACTACATTTGTCTGATGTTAACTTCTGCTGATTTTTTTTCAAGCATCAAATTATCCAATACCGATATCTGACATTATTTTATGGGGCAACCAATATTGTCAGAATATAGAATATATGTTTGTCCATAAAAATGTACGCTGTACACTACCAAACAAAGTGCCACAAAATTATTTGTAATAAAAGAGACTGAACTTGGACTCATTTTTTCTCACAACCTGTTTACCACAGGTATGGCACCTGATCCCATTTAGTTGAACACAATGCTGATATACTGTCCCATTAAGGAATTGAAGAAAAATGCAATCAGTTGTTCCCCCATCACAGTTGGTGCAACAAATGTTGATCTAATACAAGTAGCTAGCCATCATCAAAGGAACCATGTTCTATTGTTTGCAAAATGTTACCATTATTGCCATTTTATAGACATTTCCTGTTATTTAACCAACTTCCAAGATTGCTTTTTCTTCTCCTTTCAGCTTGTCCCCTTTTGAGTCAACAATTTCCACTTCCCCTCCCCTCTCTCACTGCATCCATCAATCTCCTCTTTGTCTCCTACCTGGTAGCTCCATCTCTAGATCATTCTTCTACCAATGTATCCACTGTCCCTCCTCTGAACATGTCCAAACCATCTCAATCTGGCTTCTCCAGCTTTTTTCTCCAAACCTTCCTGTCTGTGTTGTCCCTCTAATCACCTCATTCCTGATCCTGTCCATCCTTGTCTCTCCTAAAGAGAATCTCAGCATCTTTAACTCCTCCACCTCCAGTGTCTAAACCTTTAATTAAATCTTTTTGCAGCTGCATATCCCAGAAACCTATATTGCAAACATTGACTTTGTACAACTTAAACGTCACCTTGATCAACAGCAAATACAAAACACGTCAAAATGTAAAATAATAAATAACACAGAGCATGACTCCCACTTTGAAATGAGCAAGACGGTGCCTTCGCCGGATCTTTTTTTACTTGTGTCAGCCTCCGTAACGCACTATTCTTCACAGTCAAAGTCAAACACTTGCCTTTGTGAGGTGTGTTGGTTTCCAATGCTCTTTACTCCCATTCTTCTCCACGTGTTTGGTACAGTATGCATGTTGCCTTTATGCAAACACGTGCACAGATGGATGTAAGCAGACGGTTGTAATGTGATTTAGCTCGGCAGCGTGCTCGCTGTTTATTAAAAAACAGACATGCTGCTGAGCTTGACACCTTGCCACGGCTTGTGAATAATAAATATGAATAGCGAGCTATCTCTTCAACGGGAAATGTCGGCATAGAGCTGTGACTTGCAGCTGTGTGGTCTTCGTCGAGCGCGCGTGTGTGTGTGTGTGTATATGACTTCTTGAAAACAAATGCAACTGAATTATGACCTTAGTTTGCATAACCATAAGGCCTTGTTGGCTGGCAACAGCTTTATTAATTCATAACCCTGTCATTGTGTCACTTTTCACCTGATTAACACGGTACATCGACGACGTGGGAGACAAGTGAAATCCTATGGGAGATAAATTAAACACTGCTTTTCTCACTTTTTTTTACTCTTTTCCATATTCATTGTGGTTCGGGAAATTAAAGTATGCAACTTCCCGAAACACATTTCTATCCAAATTATTACTTAAGCAGTTTTCTATGAATCACATCTTTCTCTAATGTTTTTTT
This sequence comes from Paraplagusia blochii, assembly GCA_016785265.1. Taxonomy (NCBI): domain Eukaryota; kingdom Metazoa; phylum Chordata; class Actinopteri; order Pleuronectiformes; family Cynoglossidae; genus Paraplagusia; species Paraplagusia blochii. The sequence goes on along the minus strand of JAFBJS010006066.1, from coordinate 159,097 downwards.
TAAACTATTTAATGTCTCAGAAAAAGGTTGTACTTGTATTAGTTTTTATTTCCCTGGAGACATGTATTTTAATGTCCTTTCATCCACCTCCCTGTGCAACTGAATGGTTCTTAATAGCTCTTGGCTACCTTTTAGCTTTTTAAATGCTTTAAATCATTATAGTTTTTTCTGGCCTTTTTTAGCCACTGTTTCTTCTAAACCTTTAATCAATTTCTGGCATTTATAGTGTTTCATTTAAACTACGTGGGCTTCAACAAAGACATAAAAGCTTTTGGTTCTTGGATTTTCATTTTTATTATGTTCTAACAGTTACCAATAATCACAATAAACAATTATTGTATCTGTTAAGACATTTGCCTTCAAAAGTCGACTGTATTGTTCCAACTCTTCTATCGGATCATTCTTCTAGCAATGTATCCACTGTCCCTCCTCTGAACATGTCCAAACCATCTCAATCTGTCTTCTCTAGCTTTTTTTCCAAACCTTCCTGTCTGTGTTGTCCCTCTACCCACCTCATTCCTGATCCCGTCCATCCTTGTCTCTCTTAAAGGGGTATCAGCATCTTTAACTCCTCCTCGACCAGCTCTGCCTCCTGTCTTCTGTCTTCTCCTAGTGTCTCTAATACATCCACCATGGTTGGTCTCACCACTGTCCTGTAAACCTTTCCCTTCACCTAAGCTGACAATCTTCTCAACTGTATTGTTCTAACTATGAGGTAAACAGTGTTGAGCAAGTTACTTTATAAATGTAACTTATTACTTTACTAGTTACTTCTCTGAAAAAGTAACTAGTTCCGTTACTAGTTACTAAATTATAAAAGTAACTAATAACTAGTTACTTTACTTTAAAAACACATTAAAAAACAATTGTGTCGTGTAGCAACTATCATAATGAATTCCAGTGGTACTGTAATGGTTACAAGATTTTAGGTTCTGCAACGACCTCGACGGGTGACAAGCCCTTTTACATAAAAGTAACAATAACGGCATGGGAATGGGAAAAGTAATGCGTTATGTTATTAGTTACCGAGAAAAGTGGTTTCGTTATGTAACTGCGTTACAAGTAACATGTTAATCCCAACACTGGAGGTAAAATAACAACTTAATGTTGCATGAAGTAAATTGTTGACATGCATAAAACACAACACAATATCATTTACATATGCACTCACCATGCATATACAATTCATACTCTTATAATTCACTACTTTCACAAGAAAATCCATCAAACATCTTTCCCTCTGCGCTCCTGTCAGGTAGCACTAAGCCTGAGAGCTTAATAGACGTTTATGCAAAATATAAAAGGTAAAAAGAAGGAAGCGAACACTAAGTGAAAAGAAGAAAAAGACACGGAGATGAATGAATGAGGTGAAGCAGTGAGAAAATAATTTGCCTGATGGTGCGTCAAAATCACTTTTCACTAATGCCTCTCTTAACCCTGAATCTGTGGCACCCACGGAAACAGACATGATGAGGCGTTCATTTTCCTCAACTACCTGGAGAGCTGTGGGTTTTTATAGACAGTTAAGAAAGGTGGCACAGACGGAGGAGATGGAGGTCAGCAGTGGCCGACTGAAAAAGATAATCTTCCCTTTGTCATCAATATTGTTATCAAGACTAGATAGCACATGTCTAAAGGGAGAATGTTTATTCAAGTTAAGACTCGAGACTCGAGTGGGTTTTGAGAAAAGACCTCAGACCTGGGGCCTTGTGTATCAATGTTGTGTAGGATTTTATCATGAGAAAGTCCGCAAGCACAAAGCAACTACCTCCATGTCCTCCCTCAATGCATCCATCAATCTCCTCTGTCCTCCTGACAATGACTTTGTTACATGAGGTCCCTGGTCTGGTACGCACTTGGATACTTGACCTGGACTTAAAAAATATGTATACCAAAAAATATACCGTATTTTCACGACCATAAGGCGCACCGTACTAAAAGGTGCAGTATCAGTTTTTTGTGCCATTACTATATTTAACAAACACATAAGGCGCACCTGATTTTAGGGCGCGGATTTTATATACAATCCTCCTTTAAAGTTCTCATGGTGTTCTCTACTACGTCCGCATTACAACAACAACACACGTAGGGCGCACTGCACTATAGGGGGTGCGGGACATTTTGAAGAAAATCTAAGACTTTTGTGAGCGGCTAATAGTCATGAAAATACGATATACCAAAATTGATTTATAGCCACTGCAACCATTCCAAGAAAATTGCCTCATGAGCCTTTCTAAAGATTAGACAAAAAAATCCAATGTTCCCTATCTTTAATTGATAGGAATTGAAGGATTAATTGACTTCTAGCGATGGGTGCCATTTAAGGAACATGTCCAGTGAGCACCTTTATCGTGTTGTCCATTCAAGACATGTCCAATTTCCCATTCAAGAGTCATTGATAAGCCCTCCTCACCTGTCACTCAAGTCTTGGGACTTGAGGCCAATTTAGTCTCTCTAGGAATCCATCACATGGTGATGCTATCTTCAAGTGACCCAATCTACACTTGGCCTTTTCATCCATCTATCCCTCTACGTCTCCACCTGTCTCCGTCCTTTTCTGTTTACATCTACTTCCCCTCATTATTCCACCGGCGACTCTCGTGTGTTTTTCCACCCTCTATCTTTCATCTACTGCTTAAGGACCTCACAAACTAATCAACCTGACTTGGCATGGACCAGATCATATCCCATAGCTGACGAGGGGACGGCGACGACAAGTGTCCACACTGCTTACACATAAAGCCCTGCAGTAATGTGATGGATGAGTTGCTTTTAGCTCCGGCAAACTTTTTTAGACGTTTTACTGATATGACGTGATTAATGACCATGCGGGAGTGTCCACTACGTGTAGGAATGTTCCTCAGAGAGTTCCAGATAAAACATTTAATGACTGGTTCTGTCAATCAAACGCCGTATGCTAATATCAAAGCAGCGTAAAACATGGGCGATTCTCCCTGAAGGCAGAAAACTGTAAATGTTTTACTGGTCAAAATCAAGGTGTTTTTCAATGAGATGAATAAAATGAGAAGCATCTTAAACTGGTGACTTGTTTTTGAAAGCTTCACCTCTAGGGAATCGGGGTAATAATAGAGCTTCTGTACATTAGAACCCTAAGGAGAGGAGCCTACAGAATATGAACCTGACCAAGCAAGAGCCAATATTCAGTTCTGACTATCTCTCCAGGGAAAAGATGTGTTTTTGTTTTGTTGTTTGTTCATTTTCCGTTTGCTTTTTTTTATAAAAAACTCAAAGAAAAACAACCTTCATTAATCATCATTAACAATGAACTAAGAGCAACAGGAGCTTATCCCAGAGGGAATAAAAGAGCATAAAAAAACATTTATTAATAAAGCAGTTAATTTCCTGGAAATCCTTTTTCCCAATATAAGTATATATATATATATATATATATATACTAGTTGCCCTAAGAAGGCTACTGTGCTAACAGGTGCCGTTCAATGACGAGTAAAATAACATTTCCTTCTTCATCTTTTAGGCACACTCTGCAACTGTTTCTATATTTTGCCAACTTGCAGGTTTACGTTATATATATATATATATATATATATATATATAATAAAGGTACCTGAAGTGCTTAAAAAATGATGACACATGCAGCTTCAACTTATGTAAAAAGAAAAAAATGTGAAAATAGGTAGAGTTTGTAAAGGTCTACTTAAGGAGCTGATGCAGTCCAATTAATTCAAACATATCTATGGGTCAGAACTCCTACTGTGGACATTACACTGAGGATTCTACATCATAATTCCCAAGTCCTCCAGGTCCAATTTACCGTCCAGGTCATTGCAGGTTCAGGATTGGGTTTTTCGGAGACAGAATCAGAAAAAGTGCGAGAAGTTAAGACTAGTAACTCAGCTAAAAAAAAAGAAAAAAAGAAAATCACAAAAAACAGTATAAATGTGTATGTGTGTGTGTAGAGATAGAGTGACGGCTTGAAGCCGGTCTATTTCCAGCAAAGCAAAAAGACACAGTTCTGGTGCAAAAAGTACAAAATGAGAAGAACAGGACATTTTTTTTGCTAATAAGAGCTGTGTGTTCAGAGACAAGGCTGCTGCTGGAAGACTCAAAAGGAGAAAAACTCTGTACTGTGCACATCATTAAAGTTACACTCTGCTCAGCTCGGCACATTTACTGTCTCATTAAAGATACAGTTCAGCACTGAGCTGACTGCGGTACTGATCCTGTAAAGTTGCTGCGTCATCCAAGTTTCTGTTTGTGTACAGTATGTCCAGAACCTTAGCCCGGAATAATGACAAATTAAACAGGGCCTTGCAGCTGTCCTCTGTATCTCTGTCCTCCACAAATAGTCCCCGACTCAATGGACCTCCCACTTCCATTCAGTTTTTCTTACTGTAAAGCTTCAATTATGCAACACAGTTAAGATGCCTTCACCTTACCTTTACAGACCTTGATAAATAATTAAAGACACGGCTCTTGGTACTAATACTGTTTTCTATGAAACATACAAAGAGGTTCATCATAAATGAGCTGTTGCTTTTCCCTGCTTTAATATATATATATATACTGTATATCTTAATTATAAAGTATCTCTAAATCATGACATAAAGTCATGGGTCAAACTCAATATATATTGAGAAATTAACTGTAAACGTGCATGTTTCCCCTTCTCTAGAGCTATTAATATTGTTTTTTTGTTTTTTTTGTTTTTTTCAAATGGAAACATTGAAGCTGGAACAGCCAAAGGTTGATGTTATAAACACAAGAGAAATAATTCACATATCAGCAGTATTTGTTTCTTATTCTCTCTCTTTGCAGTCTTTTCAGATCATTTTCATCGTAAATCTTTACAGAACTAAATGTATGAGCTGTAACGTTTTTTTTCCCTCTTATATATATATATATATATATATATATATATATATATATATATATATATATACTGTATATCTTAATTATAAAGTATCTCTAAATCATGACATAAAGTCATGGGTCAAACTCAATATATATTGAGAAATTATCTGTAAACGTGCATGTTTCGACTTCACTAGAGCTATTAATATTGTTTTTTTGTTTTTTTTTTGTTTTTTTCAAATGGAAACATTGAAGCTGGAACAGCCAAAGGTTGATGTTATAAACACAAGAGAAATAATTCACATATCAGCAGTATTTGTTTCTTATTCTCTCTCTTCGCAGTCTTTTCAGATCATTTTCATCGTAAATCTTTACAGAACTAAATGTATGAGCTGTTACAAAAAGCATGCATTATTAATATAAGAAATTCGGATAGTATGTAAGGTATATATACTGGTGGGCCAATTGTACTACACATTTGATTTTATCTTGCCGGCCAGATTTAATAACACTGTGGGCCAGATTTGGCCCCCGGGCCTGAGTTTGACACCTGTGATCTAAATATATGTTCCCCAACCTTTTTTTGCACCATGGACTGGTTAAATGTCTCGTACTCTTTTCATGGACCGGTCGTTAAGTTGTGGCTGATAAATAGCCCTTAATAAATGTACTTTCCGGTGCTCTGAAATATTTTCCTACCTATAAAATCTTCCTACCCAAATTAACTGTGCATGGGCACAACAAGGATTTATCAAGTTGTTCGGCAGAGCAGAACAACTTCACGTTCATCTGCACACGACAATATGTGTAACGAGGTTTTAATTTGAGGTTAGTACGACTGAATATTTTCCTAAATGACCTCAATAACGTCCAGTCCTTGTGTTGTCCTTTGTGCTGTTAGCATGTGTAGCAGATGTCTATCAAATGTGTCCTTGCCAAAGTCATCTCGTGGGCTGCCGTCGCCAAACAAATGACTCCCTTCCTTTCATCCCCCTCGCTTCTGTCTTTCCCCAACTCTACACAGATCCCTGTCTCCGAGGGAATAAAGTCATTTTAGCATGTCATGTTTTTTTAATATCCCCCATGGCCCCTATAAATATTTATTGAAGATGTGTCATTAAGATCGACCAGAAAGGAACCTCTGCTAGACCATGAGCAAACAGCTCGGGTTTAGAAGTCAAACAGCGAATGCTATCAGAGCGCAGACACAGTCCAGTGGCGTGCTGGGGACTTTTGTTCACCTTTACTGACAGAGACAGATTGCTGATTCAAGAACTCGAGGCGAATCTGGCGGAACCCAGAATAAGAAGTGGACCTGGTATATATTCTGTAAAGTTTTCTATAAGATGCAACAGGTCATATTTCAGCCATTTCGATGGTTAATGAAAAGCAAAGGTGTCCACACTTTTTTTGTCTTGTAAGCGACTTTTGAAATGACCAGATTGAAGTGATCTACCTAGATTGAAAACTCTAAATATATTTACCAATATAAACTGGGTATCTTGCTCTCTACGTTAACATACAACATATGTTATACTATCTGACTCAATACTTTTATGATTCTCACTTTAGCCAGTGATTAGCATCTTGAAATACAATAACATCTCTAGTTTTATTTACTACTATTTTCCCATGTTTTTGCTCAGGAACTTCCAACACTCCTTTGGAGATCTACTGGTAGATCCCCATCTACGTATTGGGCACCTCTGATGTAAAGGTTTGATCCCAAGCTAGCTTGATTTTTGGACCGTTTCCAACAGTCAGTGCAACAATATTATAACATGGTTGTGACTTGGCAACCAATATACCAACAATTGTATTCATTAAGTTTAAAATATTCCACCCATTGCTCTTGAATTTTGCTGATAAAATCCACAAAAGTTAAAGTTCACTCCTGGGCAAACAAGTTTCGATAAACTTTGTCCTTTCTCTTTTCTTTAGTCCTATCATATTTCACTTTCTCCAATCTCCTTGTCTTTCCAAAAACACCCCAGTCCTTTGGCCTTTTAGCCTCTTCACTTGGCTGCTGTGCTTGTTTGTCCTGCGTCCTTCTGCCTGCGTGACGACCCCGTCTTTTTTCTGGTCATTTCTTGGTGTGTGTGTGGGTTTTTTCAGGCTTTTTCCAGGTAGATGGGTGGAGCTACTGATTGGATGTGCACCTGGAAGGCTGGGCCCAGGTTATTTAACTGGCTCCTCCTTTTCTTTCTCTCTCTCTCAGACCATCTATCAGAGCATGCTTCCTGTTTGGGTTTGTGTTTTTTGGTTAACAAATAAATATATTACTTAAGTTACTTAAAAGTGTGTGGTCTTCCATTTTTGTCTTGCTCTCTGAGCCAGGGCTATGACAAGGGATCTTCTAACCTAGCTTAGATCAACGTCCACCTCCGTAGCCTGTTGTTCTTTCCCAGATCGCAGAGAGCAAAAATGTCAAAATTACAATTTGCTAAGGAACAGATTGTGAGAAATCCATTAAGGAAGCTGTAAAATTACCTCAGTCTGTCATTATAGAGTGGGCATTGGTGGCCTAGTGGTTAAGGAAGTGGACTTGGGTTCGCAGGGCTTCAGGTTCGAATCCACCAAGATGAATTAAGGCTGTATTATTCAAAAATGTTACCAATTTTCTACTACTTTTCTTTAATTTCCTTTTTTATTGATATACCCCTTCGCCTTCGATTCGTTAAGATAAAGTTTGTTCTCATATTTTTATGCCGTTTGATAAGATGTTAATAAGATAAGTGTCTACAGCGGCTGAACCCAAATCAAAAGAATGGTTTTCACATTGTTTTTTTTTTGGGGGGGGTTCAATAATCCAAAACTGCTAAGAGAACATCACTGCTGGCTGATGAATGACTCACAGCTAATCCATCCATCCATCGATACAAATAATTATGCAGAATGAAGGTGGAGGTATCAAAATGCAGCGTCAGTGACAACAGATTCTAAGCTTAATGCAAGTCAAAAAGCATCAAGATCATGGCTACAAATCAATGGAGATCACAAGGGCAAGGCATCAGACGTATTTCAGTTCAATTAGGCAAGGACCTAGCGGAAAACTGAATAAGCAGGGATTACTGTGATGTAAATACCCGCAGCATGTCCTGTGGAGCACGGTTCGCTCTAATGCTCTAAAAAAAATACTGGATCTGACTTTGTTCATTGCAACTGGCTTTGAATTAACTAAAACAACAACATTTTTTGCGCCACAGACGGTTAAATGTCTGGTACTTTTTTCACGGAGCGGTCATTCAGTTGTGGCAGATAAACACCCCTTAAAAAAAATGAAATTTCCAGTGTTCTGAAATATTTTCCTATCTATAAAATCTTACTACCCAAATTAACTGTGCATGGGCACAACAAGGATTTCTCAAGTTGCACACAGACTATAATTTTCTGCTACCAGACGGATATAAAAAGTTAGAATCTTGTATATGTGACAAATTTGATTTGTAAATGTGGGCTATATAAATAAAATTTGATTGATTAATGACTCTGCGTCATTATGAGTTTATTGTTGTTGTCTTCACTAAGAAAAAATTTCCTTATCAAATATAGTCGTATTATTGATGATGGAATCCTAGCCAATCCTGGTCCCCGGCCCAGTGGTTGAGGACCACAGAACTAAAAAAAATATCGTTGTGGGCGACATCCTTTACTAATTACCTATTAAACGTATTAAACTCTTTGGTTATGACTGTTTTCTCTACATTTTACAGTCTTGCATCATGAAGACAAAGGGGGATTTGTCTGCTCTTCATCGTGGCGATATTAAAATCTGCTGCTAAAGTTCTTCACAAAGACAGTTTGTTCTGAAATTAATCAAAGGAGAGAACTGGATTTTTCTGGCTAACAAGTGGATAATGTGCTAGAGCAGGTGTTGTTAAATCTAACCTTCAGGCACTCACTGTTCTGAGAGAAGAAAAAAAAAAAAAAAAAAGTCTGCGTGGTAATTGTCCAGCAATATTCTTCAGTGAATCGACTGCAAATGACGAGACTTCAGGCCAGTGTGACATGTGTTTTATGGCTGCGCTGCAGTCTGTGTGAGCACAAAGAGAAGGAGGAGGAGCATAATCACAACTGGAAGGAACTTGTACTTTGTCTGATTGTGTATGCACATATACATATATAAATGCACATATATGTGCATAACGTATTCATATGTAAATCAATTTAGTTTGACGCTTTGTACATATGTATTTCTGTAAACTGATTTTCTACGGTTTCTCTGGTTTCCTCTACACCAGGGGTCTCAAGGACCATTTGCGGCCCGTGGAACGATATTTTGCGGCCCCCGCCTTGATGTGAAAGTTGAATTTATAATAATATTTTATAGATTTGTTCTCCACATTTTATTGCAAATCCTCTGGTAAATCACAATCTATTGGAAATAGATGTTTTATTTTGTATAGAACTCTAAAAGTTGACGCGGCCCTTCGGTGAAATGATAGTGTGGGTGGTGGCCCTCAACTTATTAGAGTTTGAGTCCACTGATTAACAGCTTATGTGTATGTGTAAAACAAATAAAACACATATTCACATTTACATATAAATACATTTAGTTTGGCACTTTATATATGTATTTCTATAAAACGTTAATTTTCCGATTTTCTCCGATATCTGGATTCTGCTACGCGTACAACTTAGTTTCCCGTGGGTATAAACACGTCTTTGTTTTGTAGACTTGGGGACAAAAATGCTGACGGTAATTTTTTTTTCACGGATCATACTTACGTATTCAAAACATACCACATGGGAACACGTCGTGAGAACTAGCGTCAAAAATGCTCTGCATCAGTCTTTGGGACGTTACATGATTGACGTCTCTCGCACACAAGGTCGGGAAAACCTTGAAGCAAGCACCACATAATTTACATTGTAGGCCATGTTTATTATTTTAAAGTGTATTTAAAGTCACTCGAGCTTAATAGTAAATAACTAACAAATAATAATAATAATAATAACTAAGTTAGACTATTCTCTTAACCTGCGTAACAGTGCAAAAATGACAAAAATGTGGTTGGACGTTCATTGATTTATTGCATTTGACTGGAGAAATGACCAGAAATGTAGGTTTGAATATCACTCTAGCAAATCGATTGCCTTGAGGTAATAATCTGACCTAAAGGAAATCCTGATCCGTCTGTTGTGCTGTTGGTATTCACCAGATATAAGCGAGAGTAAGAGCGACACAGAAAAAGGAAGGGCATCTGCTCACGGCTGCTGCACGCTTCATGCATTCATGCATGTGTGCAGAGGGCGCCTTTGCATGCTCACATGTGAATTTGATTATGTACATCTTTGTATCCCCAACACGGAAATCAACAATAACATATAACCCTGGGGATCTTATTAAAGAACAGGTTTCCCATTGTATGTGCATGTGTGTGTGTGTGTGTGTGTGTGTGTGTGTGTGTCTAAAATAGCAGGCCTATATTTGAGTGATGGCTCCCCCAGCTTACATGTGGGGACTCAATTAAATGAGACTTTTTTTTTTGTCCTGTCGCACTTCCCCCACACTGGTGGAAAAGAAGTCAGGTGCAGAACTGGAACATTCACACTACACTCCTGTAATATATTCAGTGAGGCTGATGTTAGCGTCAGTAGCTGCAAATGTCACTTCTAGCTTCATGTATGACACCAAAATAAATACCTATAAACTCTTCAAATTGTATCTCTGAAAGACTTAGTTTTGAGCAAATGTTCTGTACATTATCTACTGTGGCACCTCATAAAGATACAAGATGCTTTTCATGGTGCTACTAAATCACGGCCACCTCTGTTTCAGAATTAGGGTTGATGCACAAAAAAAAATTGTACCTGTTACCACGACCATGCAACCAAAATACTGAACAGAAAACAGAAAACGTTTCACCTCTAGTCCAAAGAGGCTTCTTCAGTTCCCCAGCATCTCCACCTCTTCTGGGGCAGTTGGCGGCCTAATGGTTAAGGAAGTGGACTTGGGTCTGCCCCCTACCGCCAAGGTACCACTGAGGTCTATTGAGCATGGCACCGTCCCCACCCACTGCTGCCCACTGTTCACTTTAGTGATGGGTTAAATGCAGAGGTCACATTTTTTTGTGTGCAGATGAATCACAATGTCACAATGACTTCTTTCTGAAGAAGAAGCCTCTTTTTTTTTTTTAAATATTGTTGCACGGGCCATAAATGGCCCACGGGCCGCGACTTTGAGACCCCTGCTGTAGAGATTAAGCTGTTTAATAGTCTCCTCGGCTGAGTTTCAGTCTATTTTTTGAGTGTCCAGGTCTAATTGACTCTCCCTCCATCAAGACCCACAATACATTTTGAATAAACAACAGTTAAGAAGAAGAAGAAAGAAGAAATGTCTTTTTTTTGTCATTGAGACGTTGTGATTCACACCACAGCGCACAACAAAATTTGGCTTCTGCATTTAACCCATCATCAAAGTGAGCAGTGGGCAGCTAACGAGCGCCCGTGGACCACACAAGTGGTAACTTGTGTGACGGTAGTGGGATTCGAACCGGGGACCTTGCAGACCTTGCAACTGCCCTTATCCCTAAGTCTTCCGTTTGGACCAGATTCTGTCAATAATTATATTTATGTATTGACGAAGTAAAGAAAGTGTAAGTTTTCGTCGTGATCACTGAAACTACTCCCAGAAACGGGAAATCCATCAACCTGCTGTTGCTCACCTGCCCAAAAGGATAAAGCACATTATGATGCTCTTTAAGTCCATGTGTGTGTGTGTGAGAGAGAGAGTGAACACACACACACCAATCCACCAGAGTCTGTTTCCCTGCAGACTGTTCCTAATGCATCCAGGTGCATTGTGCTGTTAATTCAGAGATAAAAGCATTACAACAAATTGACGAAGTAAAGAAAGTGTAAGTTTTCGTCGTGATCACTGAAACTACTCCCAGAAACGGGAAATCCATCAACCTGCTGTTGCTCACCTGCCCAAAAGGATAAAGCACATTATGATGCTCTTTAAGTCTGTGTGTGTGTGTGTGTGTGTGTGTGTGAGAGAGAGAGTGAACACACACACACACACCAATCCACCAGAGTCTGTTTCCCTGCAGACTGTTCCTAATGCATCCAGGTGCATTGTGCTGTTAATTTAGAGATAAAAGCATTACAACAACCAGTGGGATTCTACTTTGCAGCTCTCGCACTTAAGTCTGTATCGGCTTTGCTGGCTATGTAATCTAATCACCGGCCACTGCCGTAGCGTACCCTGCAGCAACCCTCCCTACCCCCATGGAACAGCCGGGCTTACAAACAATTAATTAACTTAATCACACAGTTATTGTAAAGGTGTTGATAAGGAACCATTGCCTGTGATATGAAACAGAAACGAGGAGCTAACAAGTAAAGGGTGTTACCTTCAGGTGTCATTCTCTCCTCACTCACTCACTCACTCAACGATAAAACCCAATACCTCTTTATGTTGCAGCGAAGGAGTGATTGATGTTCAATGTCGTTGGGTGGAAGTGATCTCACGCAAGAACATGATGAGGACAGAGTAGGAGTAGGCATGAGTGTTGACAGCAGAGTCGTGCAGATGTCACAGTGATAAAGATGGTGTTTCGTACGATTGAAAGTTCACAAATAAATCAACGCTGCATATGATAAAAAAAAAAAAGTTTTTGTCAAGGCAAAAAGTAAAACCAAAGATCAACTTGGGATTTATCGGCGTGGAGTCGATGGATTTGAGTCAATAAGGTGCATTTTAACCACTTTTGAGTGTTGCTTCCGAAACTTAAAACCGCCAAAGTTGTTATCCTTAACAAAGAAACAGGAATCAGACTTGGGTCCGCAAGCCTCCAGGTTCAAATCCCCGTACCGCCAAGTTACCGCTGAGGAACCTTAACCCTAACCCCTTGCTCACTACAGTGATGGGTTAAATGCAAAGCATTTCCTGAAGGATACTCCCCAGGGATTACTAAAGGTCTTAAAAAAAAAAAGAAGCCCTATAGTTCTTTATTAAGTTTGTCAGTTGCATGGTGTGGCAGTTAGCATGTCACCAAATGAAGGAGAGCAGAGAGAAGTGGGTTCGATTCCCAGAGGAACCACAAGAATGGCAATTGACAGGCAGCTGTTAGAACAACTGCTGCTGTTAACACAATAATTTCTCAAAAATCAGGATCTCAAAGTATCTCTTTCTTTCTGTCAGACGTACACTTTCTTACCGTTTTGACCGAGCCGGGCATTTGATGAGAAATTACTCCTCAAAAATCCATCCTGGGAATTGAGATTTTTTGCCTTGTTTTAATGAAAACTATTAATTTCACCAGTTTTTTTTTAAGCATGCATCAAAATGCATTAAAAAATTTTTATTCCGATTTATTTTATTAATAAAAAGGTAGATTAAGACGTCTATTTTGACAGCCTTATCCAAAAAGAATTTAGTTGTCAGCAACTGGACTTCTTCGTGGAGTTGAAAGACGTTTCCTCAACTGAGGAACTTCAGTTTCTGGTTGACGTCAGAGGGAACACCAGTAGTTCTACTCCTTTAGGTCCCTTCACTGTTCCCTCTTACATCAACCAGAAACTGATGAAGTTCCTCAGTTGAGGAATGAAACCTCTTTTAACTCCAAGAAGAAGTCCAGTTGCTGACAACTAAACCCTTTTAGGATGTCATGTCCTGGATGAATGAGAATCTCCACATCCGTTTGGACAGTCTTAGCTGGACTGCAGAAGAGAATAGTCCACCTGAGGACCTGGGGTGATCCACAAAAACAAACTAAACAAAATCTTCCTAAACTTTGTGTCAAAACTACAAGAGAATTTCAGGTTGAGAACAGAAGACGTCCCCTATTTTTATCTAAGCAAAACATTGGCAGAAGAGACGTAGAGTTTGATGTATCATTAAACATCTACTGTCAGGCAGAAGTTTGTTAGGGCACAGGTGCTACTGACAAAGGTATCACGGGTTCAGAGGTCCAGCCTACAATCTGACAACAGTTTAACAGAACTTATACATCATTAATTTGATTATAAAAAGTCCTAAAACCCAAAGGCATCTTTGAGTGGAATGAGTTGGCCTCAGATCTGTCATATCAACAACGCTCCAGGCCTGGACAGCAGGTCTCCATTCTTCACCTCCACTCTGCTCCATTTCTGTATTATCTTTCTGCTGCTGCTGCGTCTCCGTCTTGCCTCCCTGTCTGACTCGTCCTAATCTGGCCTTCCTCTCACTCATCCTTATTCTTCTCTCCATCTCAGACCTTCCTTCCATCCTATCTCTCCTACACTTTTCCATCAGCTGTATGTATGAGGAATGAATCTTCCTCCTGGCCCCGGGTATATTAGCTGCCTGCCCTCAGTCTCTCCTGACAGCTCCGACCTTGTTAGAACTGCAGAGTGAAGACGTCCACTTTTACTGCGGTGAAGACGAAAAAAAAAAAAAAAAACTGCAAGGCCAAGTGTGTGACTTTTTTTTACCCTTGAAAATGGATGCACATAAACACATCATCGCGAGGTTATCATTAAAGAGACAGAACTGCCAGGCGAAATATACCCAACAACTCACTTATAATTATTTTGTTTTCATGCAAAAACAAAGAGAATGGATTTTTTTTTTTTTTACAAAAATTCTTTCTAACTTCCTGTTGTTGTTGACACTTTGATTTACTACGACTTATTTTCGGCCGATGGATTACTTAAAAAAAAATACCAGCAAGTAGAATATAATTAATTCTGTAAAAAAATTTCTGTAGAAAAAAACTGAGCTGAGATAATATATATTCTGTACTCAAAGTGAGTATTTTGCTCAAAGTAGATAACTATTTTTTTATTTATTATTATATATTTATCAAATTATTATACACCTATTTGCTAAAAGGTGTATAATAGCTTATTTTAATTTGATTTTATTCATTTTTTAATGCAAGAGAATTTCAAAAACTTCAAAAAAAGACAAATATACAAAATAAAATCTTCCATATTCCTTTTTTTTCCCAAACCAAATCCACAGCACAACGGAAACAAACAGAAACAACATTATTAAGTAATTAAAATAAAGAATACTGCTAATTAATTGAAACAACAAAATTAAAGAAAAAAGGAGGGTCCAGTTTTCCTTCTCCAAATTAAGAGATTTGTGAGAGAGTTTTGTTAAGAGTTACTTTACTGAAATTAAAAGAGTTCTCCATCTTTTTTCAAGTGCATTCAGTAATTATATCCAAACTGAGAACGAAAAGATTTGGGACCAATATGTGGTTAAACCTGAGGCAGGACTAGAACATGTGAGTGAGGAAACATGGAGCTCTCTGGCTCCTATTGTGAGTGTTTGATATATTAGGGCAGTGTTTCTCAATCATTGGTTCGTGGCACAGCAGCGTTCCGCAAGATATGGTCAGGTGTGCTGTGGAAAATTGTGGTTTCAAGTTAAACTTTGTTGATCTGATGGACAATTTGAGAATGAGATTGTGAAATACATTTTTCTCCTGTGTTTATTTGATCTATGTTGATAAAACTGTGGCTTTATATTGTAAAAAATAGGCTTTTAGCTTGTGGTGTGTGAAATTTTCCTGAGAAAAATGTGTGCCTTGGTTAAAGAAAACGTTGAAAAACCCTATTTGGGTAAATCAGACATGGGCAAAGTTTGACTCATGGGCCACAGTCGGTCCAAAATTGGACACAGCGATGAAGTATTAATTTGAAAAAAAATGGCATGTAAAAATAATTTATAATACCCAAAAGGTTAAATAGGTAAAGCATTTATGACATTATCTTGTGGGGAAATGCAGGCATTGCAGGGAAAACGAAGAAGTATAATCATTTTAACAAAGACGGCGGACCGCATTACAAAGCGCAATGGGCCGCATCTGGCCCCCGGGCCTTAGTTTGCCTGGGGTAAATCCAAAATAAGATAGTCCCAGGGTGTTTTAATGTGACTTTGTGAAACGTTAGCACGTTTTTTTTTCTGTTTGAATGGTATTACTAACCAAATTTTGAGTGCCTTAGTGTTTAAATTATTAAAAAATATAACTTTCTTTCTCCATTATTGTATCTACCATGCATTGTATTGTGAAACATACAAAGTATTTCACCAAAATACATTTTTCAGGCTACATCAGCTCTTAGTTAAGGAATATAAGGCCAAAAATACCACTTCTCACAAGCACTCACTGCATCACAAAACGGCAGCAAACAGCAAATAAAAGTTCAGAAAAATAAGCCAAGAAAACAAACCCCACAAAGCCATGTCTGACACCTTCAAAAATCGGTTTCCTACCTTTAAATGAGCCGTAGGCTGCGGGAGCTGCTGAAGAATCCTCCAGAACATTTCCATTCGTTTGTGTTTGACGGTAGTTTCCACAGTAGGAGCAGCAGGTGTTTCTCCACCTGCCCACAGGTGTGAAAGTCCTCTTCCCTAAAAATCCGTCCCCGTGTTCCCTGGAGCCACAGTTTGGTCCAACTTCACAGCCGCATCATTTGGAAAATTTCCTCACGTTCATTTTCTAACGTTTTAAATAAAACAAACGCGGACGCGGTACCGTTAGTCAAACGTTGTCGTCTTCTCCAAAGTATCGCGAGAAGATGACACACATGGGCACACCTGGAGCTTCGTTCGCATAACTTCGATCTTAATCAGTGTAATTAAACTAATTATCGATAGAGGTCGCCAGAGAAATACTTTCTAATATTGTGAAATTTGATAACTTTATTTTTATTATTATTTTCATTAATATTTGACGAATCAATAATAAAGGTTTGATAAATTATGGAAGCAGCCAATGATAGAGAAAACACAACAAGATCAACCAACATTAAAACAAAATGTTGCAGGGAAAATAAAATCATTTTCAAAATAAAATATTACAAAATTAAAATAATAATTTAATTATTCCAAAATAATTAATGTATTATAAAATAATCATAAGGAAAAAATCCTTTATATTTATATATACATTGGTCAAACACGTTTTGCACCAGTATTGCACTATAAATACTATGAAATTATTACACTATAAAAACTACATGTTTATATAATATTGTATATAAAATGTAAATTAATGATCTTATATTCAATGTAAATGATAATTATTTATTGTATAATTATTTGGAGATGTTTTGTGAAAACTTTGACAATAATTATTATCGTAATGAAATACAGTCAATCAGTTCTATCATTAAGTCATCATTTAAGACCTGTTTATCAGAATTGGTACCAAATACTTCAAGTACACACTGACCCAGCGACAACATTTTTCAGCGGCTGCCACCGCAGCTAAGTCATTCCAGTGATTGATGTAGACTGGCAGAACAAGACTGATTCTGGACTTGATATACTAAGCACAGAAAGTATTTCAGCTGAAATAGAGAGAGATGGGCTGTCCAGTCTCTTTAAAAAATGGTAAATTTATGTTTGTATCTGAGTGAGATGTTAGCAAAGGTATGAGGGCGACCTTCATGATGGAGAACCTGATAGATTTAACCTGAGTTCTCTGTATTTAATGACAAATTGGTGGGTATGAAGTCGGCAGAGACAGAAACTTGGCAAGTTTCTTACAGGCATCATGGCCTCTGGCTGCAATGAAACCTGTAGACAAAGTCATGTGGAACTCACTTAGCTTAGCACCATTGTGTTCAAGTAACAGAACTTGGACTTGATATACTAAGCACAGAAAGTATTTCAGCTGAAATAGAGAGAGATGGGCTGTCCAGTCTCTTTAAAAAATGGTAAATTTATGTTTGTATCTGAGTGAGATGTTAGCAAAGGTATGAGGGCGACCTTCATGATGGAGAACCTGATAGATTTAACCTGAGTTCTCTGTATTTAATGACAAATTGGTGGGTATGAAGTCGGCAGAGACAGGAACTTGGCAAGTTTCTTACAGGCATCATGGCCTCTGGCTGCAATGAAACCTGTAGACAAAGTCATGTGGAACTCACTTAGCTTAGCACCATTGTGTTCAAGTAACAGACCTTGTGTCCATATTAATGATGAGTCAAAACAAATGTAATCATGGATTTCCTATTATTATATTATTGTGACAGTGGTGGCCTAGTGGTTAAGGAAGCAGACTTAGGTCCACAAGGCTTCAGGTTTAACTCCATCAACTACCAGGTCGCCACTGAGGTGTTCTGATCATAGCACCAACCCGACTCACATAACTTCTAGTGGGCTCACCAACCACATGAAGGCTGACGGTGTGGTACAGTGTGATTTGGGTTGTAGTCGTGGAGCACCTACAATGTGGTAACGAATCAGAGGATGAAGATAAATAAATATTATAGTGTTATGAAATTTCACTACAGTCAAATTGTAGTTTATTGTTACTATCATTAGGGACCAGTGCTGCTTTAAAAAAGTAACTTATTACTTTACTAGTTACTGCTCCGAAAAAGTAACTAGTTACATTACCTGTTACTAAATTATAAAGTGACTAATAACTAGTTACTTTACTATAAATAATAATAATAAAAAACACATTTAAAATGTTTTTCTTTCTAATTAGCTTCACCTGAAACGTTGGCTGGTAGAAACCATTCATTTGAAGTAACAAGTCCCTTTAGACAACAATAACTGCGCTACTGAATGGGAAAGGTAACACGTTACGTTATTAGTTACCGAGAAAAGTAGTTTCGTTACATAACAGCGTTACAAGTAATGCGTTAGTCCCAACACAGTTAGAAACATCTGATAATTCCTGCAATAATGAAAACCCAATAATGCAATGCCTGCGTTTCCTTGTTGAATAGTTCCCAAATAGTTTGGGGGATAAATGGATGTAGGGTATAGTTAAAGCCACTAGATGGCAGCATTCTCATGCAGTGGTTTGCGCCAAGAAAATTAAAATCAATATCACCAGGCCTACAACAGTATTGGTTGATATCGTGATGAACATTTTTATGTCAGACATGACATATTGACAGACGCTGTTGATAAACATGTGATCAATAAAAGAGAAAAGTTGCAAACTATAAAGTATTCAGAGTTTTATTCTTGAAGAATGTTTGACCACAACACATTTAACACTGTGAGTTTATTGTGATGTTTCAAATATTTCTGTCCATATGCCACAAACGACAGCCTCATGGTGAAAAGCCAAAAGGAAAAGTCAAAGAACCACAAAATGATTGGCCCCCGGGGACCGGTAATGTGTACTGCATGCAAATGGGGTCGTCTAAATGAGATTTTGGGTTTGGATTATAGTTGTGATTTGTCTATAAATGTGCTCTCCCTGACCACAATGAGCCCCTGGCAGCTACTAAAGAATGTGGTTTGCATTTTAGACAACAGAACAAGAGCAGACGTGTGTTTTCCTTTTCCCTTTCTCTATGGGAAGGTTTTGGAAAACAAGAAGAAAATGTTAAAGTATAAATGCAGAGCATTATTTGGGGGGGAACCAAGTGCAATGTTTTCCACTGCTCAGTGCACGTCTCCTGTGGTATGTTAAATGTCCGGTTACTTTACAGCATGATGTATCTAAAGACCTTGAGGCCAAGCTGTGGAAACACCAAACTCTGTGAAACAATGTGCCCATTTAAATAGAACAGTAAATCAAATTTGGCCACAGGGAATAGAAGTCCATTTCCTGCTCCTATCACAATATATATATATATATGTGTGTGTGTATATATATATATATATGGAACAGGTACAATATACAGACATGCCTGTGGGTGTCTCTAAATTTACCAATGGGGCCAGTGATAGAGTTCCGTCCTGTGTGAACTTTTGGTACTTCTGCAACACTGGGTTTTATTCCTGCTAATTTAAATGAGAATAAGAAGTGAACTCAGGTCGAACTTTTGCCCTGGGTGAGAAGCACCTCTGTCCCCGTTCCTTCCTTCTTTTAGCTCATATGCAGGAGGTTGGCAGACTCCACCTGAAATATTCAGTGAGCAGCAGCACATGCAGTGTTTGTCCCAGTTGCATCTCATATGATTTGGCCATTCGCACGTTTCCAGTTCAGTCAGCTTTTACTTTTCTACATCACAGAGCACGGTGGGACATATTCATAAATATACGGTCTGAGGGTCACAAAGTATTTTTGTAGTATTGTTACAGAACCTTTGCTCTAGTAAAACAATAAACTTCTTTATGTCCAAAATTCAATACACCCGTCCCTCCTTGCAAACGTTGTGTACACTATAGGGGGGTCGCACCTTAGTTTGTGAATCACTCATCTAGTGTCTGACCCAATACCATGCTTTGTCACCAACAGAGGAAACCAGACAAACTCACAGGGGGGACATAAAAATCTCCTTCAATGAGTCCTTCACTCGATTTGACCTCATTGCTAGAAGGCAACGGTGTTAGCCACACCTCCCTGAAGGTACAAGAAAATTTCATGAAAATGTCACTTTTATTCACGTTTTTTAGGCTTGTGATTTGATTAAATTTATTTTTTTCCTCAAAAATTTTTTATGTGATTTGAAAAAATCACTTTGATTTGATTAAATTGATTTTTTTTCCTTAAAAAAAGTTAATCAAATCAACCCTGCCACTAGGGAGCACAAACCTAGCCACTAGGGGGCACAAGCCAGTGTTTTTTAGTGCCGGTCGCAAGCCCGGGTAAATGGTGAGGGTTGCGTCAGGAAGGGCATTCGGCGTAAAAACATTTTGACAAATCTAAGATGCGAGACAACAAAAAAAAATGGGACAAGCTGAAAGGAGAAGAAGAAGAAGTTATTTAATAATTATTGCATATTTTTAGCTTTAGAAAGACAAAAAACATGCGTTAGTTGCTAGAATGTTGGCTCGTAGAGCTGTCACACGTGATGCATTTACGTACCATCGGAAACTTGACAATCCAATGAATATCGTTGTCAAGTTTAGGAGAAAAGGAAGGAAACTCCTTGTCGTTTTGATCCACATCACTGCACACAATGAAGTGACCTCTGTATTTAACCCTTCACCTTCACCAAACAGTGGGCAGCTTGGAGCCCCCCGAGGCAGCAGTGGGTGGGGTCAGTGCCATGCTCAGTGGCAACCTGGCAGCAAGTGGACTAGAACCTGGAACCGTCCGGATCCCAGTCCTGTTCCTTAACCTTATCCATCACTGCAAATGGTTCTAAAAAATGTTAAATATTACATTTTTTTTTCCTAATTCTGATTTTCCGAGCCCTGGATGGCTTCAATTGCTACATTAGCAATAACTCGGCTACATTAGCTTCCCTGCAGAGAGGTCAATCAGAGTGCTTGGAGTCACAAGGCAAAAAGATAAAAGTTTAATTATTAGATAATATATATCTTCAATGTTTAAACATACAACAGGGACTATGTGGAGTAAGAAGCCGGTTTTAGGACAGAGATGAAGTAAAAGTTACATTTCAGCCAGAGTTGCCGTGGGATAATGATTCCAGCAGTGAGCAGATTGTGGCGTGGACGTATTAAACCCAGATAAGTGTTTACTCTGGACACCAGCTCAGCAGCTCCTGTAGATACGAGAGCTTCAGACACACAGGACGTGGGGTGAAGATTCAGGGATTTGAAGAGGGAAAAAAAAAGTCTTTATTTCATCACAGGTTTTATAAAAACTCTGGCACCGCCATTTAAAAAAGACGATGAGTTTGGAACGACTCCACTGAAGGAGTTTCTCTGAATCTGTGTTGACTTTTAAAAACCACTTTGCCAAAATGATGAGAACTGATGACAGACAGACATAAAAATAAACAGATAGACAGACATAAAAATAAATATATAGAAAGACAGACAGAGAGACAGATTTTTTTTTTGTTTTTAAATATGAAACTTTATTAACACAATCAAAATAAAAACAGAGGTGATCCACAGCCAGCAAAATAAAAAACAAGAGACAGACAGAGAGACAGAGAGACAGCTAGACAGAGAGACAGATAGGAGGACAGACAGAAAGAGACAGACCGATAGACAAAGAGAGAGAGTGACTGACAGACAGACAGACACATAGACAGTGAGAGAGAGTGACGGACAGATAGAGATACATACAATCAGATAGACAGGCAGGCAGACAGACAGACAGAGAGAGAGAATGACATACAGACAGGAAGATAGACAGACACAGAGACATACGGTCGGACAGAGAGGCAGACAGACAGACAGTCAGAAGGATAGACAGACAGAGATACATACAGTCAGATAGATAGGCGGGCACACAGACAGAGAGAGGGAATGACAGACAGACAGGAAATAGACAGAGAGACAGACAGACGGACAGAGAGGCAGACAGACAGACTGACAGACAGACAGACAGTTAAACTAAAAAGAGAGACACACAGACAGACAGTTAGACAGATAGAGAGGGACACAGACAGATAGACAGAGAGAGAGAGCGACAGACACAAAGAGAGATAGACAACAAGATAGACAGTAAGACAGATAGAAAAACAGACAGATTGGAGGACAGACAGACAGAAAGAGAAGCAGTCTGACGGATAAACAGAAAGACAGAAAGAGTGAGCGACAGATAGACAGACAGAGAGGGAGACAGACAGATAGAAAATGAAACATCAGCCTCTAGTTGTTAATTTAAATCATTATAGTATAAATAGTACTGTACTAAAAACTACATAAAAAGTAAATGTACTTTTAAACTCTGAAGGAAAGACTTTCAGTGAAACCAGCAGTAAATGTAAAGGAAATCCTCTAAGCAGTTGTTGGTTGTCTTCCTGCTATTTCTAATAAAACTCCTGTCCTTGCTGTATCTCACAGTTGTCTCACAGCCAGGTTTAAATCACTGCATACACACCAGCAGAAATACACACCTGTCAGAGAACACAACACCGCTCCTGCCACAACAGGTGTAGGTGGCGCCACCACGCACACACTCACATATACATATATACATAGGCAGAGACGCGGACGGTGAAAATAATACCTGTCTCACTGTCACGGATGGTAAAAGTACACAGCCAGTGATATTGGTAGGCAGACATATGCTGCTGTTACTGCTGCTCCACTCTGAGCTCAGGCAGTACTTCAGAATACATAAGTAGCTCTTCGCGTTCGTGTACTGTATTTCCTTTTCCAGTGGAAAACTGTATCATGAGCCGCTATTCAAAGTACGTGAAGGAGGTATTTTCAAGGAAATAAGCCACAAAACACTTCAAAGTACATGTTACTGTGACTCCTTCCGATCAAACAAAGGGAATGTGTAATGTCATGTTTTTGCATCTTATTGTAATAAATAAATCTATATTTTATGTCGTAAATACAAAATTGTGATTTTTTTTTGCTGTAGTTTACGTCTAAAGATGAAACATAAATAAACTTTATTCAAGACATTGTTTGAAAATAACTGTTCCAAAATAACAAATATAACTTTCTGCAGAATTGGTGTTAACAATATGCCTTCAAGTGCCCCCTACAGGGGAGGAAAGGAATATGATTCTTCCTTGCTTAATTATAAAAATCCTGAAAATTATAACTATAAAATCACATCTGATTGCTGTATATTGGACATCACATGGGAAAGCGAAAAAATTTGACTTTTGCGTTTTATTATTTTATTTGTGCCTTTTTTGTGTTTTTCTACATATATCTTGTACAGAATCCCTGCGTGTTTTGAAAGGCGCTTCTAAATAAAATTATTATTATTATTATTATGTTAATTCACAATAAACCGACTCATGTGGATTTTTATTTATCATTTAATCCATATTTAATTTTTCAGTCCAGCTTAAGCTTTGTTGTTGGAACTAGCTTCACTGTGATATTTTGCAGCATTTATTTGTGATTCTCAACACAACTTATTCACGCTTGGTGCCAGAGTTGTGCAGCTGGGGTTTAATAAAAATCTCGGCGTAATTTGTTTGGCCCAAGGACACATTGGCATGCGGCTCAAAACAAACGCGTGCCCTCTGGATGTAAGCGGAGCTCCCAAACCCACTGATCCAGAGCCGCCTCCTTGTTTGTCAGCCATGACAGTTGGATTTTATCACCCGTTTCTTCAGCTGTCTCCCTTTGGTGCAAACTGCCATTATTTCCTTCATTTACATACTTTACATTTTACTCACTCAGTAGCTCATCTGAACTCAGATGATCTTTGTTGCCGTCAGCACAGCAACAGACATAATGACAACACATAAAAGCTCAGATTGGTGACAGGACGATAAAAGTGGATTTAAAACCAGCAGACGAAGTGACGATACGTTACACAAACGAGGGAGGAGACGCCGAAAGTCAATAATCTTTGTCTCATAGAGACGTCTGATGTTAACTTTTGCCAATATCCAATTTTTGACAATAATACAATGCATTTTCTGATACAGAAAACAACTGATACCAATAAATGCTACCATTTGTTTAAAAAACTGAGTTAAAGGTCTCAGAACCCTTTGGGAGATTCCACCAAATTTGGCGAAACCCAGGTATTGAGGTATTGGATTTTCACGATAGAAAGAAAAAACGTAAATATGGTCTCATGGTTGTTGTTGTCCCCTGTTTATGTTCTTGTATCCTGATCTTCTGCTACTTCTTGGCCAGGTCATCAATGAAAATGAGAGATGGTTCTCCGTCCACTTCTTTCTCTTCTCTATTTGCCTTGTCCCTTTTTCAACGTTTTCCATCTCCCCTCTGTCCTCTGTCCCCTACCTGGTAGCTCCATCTCTTGGTTCATTCCTCTCTCTCTGAACGTGTCCAAACCAAACAATCTGTCTTTTCTAGCATGACATAGTTTTAACAGTTCTTACATCTTCTGTCTTCTTCTCCTGTCGGCTTGTCCCTTTTTCGGGTGTTGCCACAGGAAGTCAACAATTTCCATCTCCCCCCTGTCCTCTGTATCTTCTACTCTAACTCCAACTACCTCCACGTCCTCCTTCACTGCATCCATCAATCACCTCTTTGTCTCCTACCTGGTAGCTCCATCTCTAGGATCATTCTTCTACCAATGTCTCCACTGTCCCTCCTCTGAACATGTCCAAACCATTTTAATCTGTCTTCTCTAGTTTTTTCTCCAAACCTTCTTGTCTGTGTTGTCCCTCTAATCACCTCATTCCTGATCCTGTCCATCCTTGTCTCTCCTAAAGAGAATCTCAGCATCTTTACCTCCTCCACCTCCAGCTCTGTCTCCTGTCTTCTACCTATTCCTAGTGTCTCTGATCCATCCATCATGGCTGGTCTCACAACCGTCCTGTAAACCTTTCTCTTCACTTCACCATATTTTTTTGCTTTAACCCTTTGATTGACTCACCTGGTTAATTACGGTTATGATAATATCAGGCTGTAACATCGGTTCCATCTAATCATCAAATGAGAACAGATACTAATTTGACTGATCTGTTCATTTAAGTCCAAACTCAGTTTCCTGGTTCTCCGGTTTAGGATAAATGATCCTGATTAGAAATTCCCAGGAATCCATTCCAGCTGCCACTGACTGTGTGTTTCCACATAATGTTCCGTCACATAATGAGTAGAATGAGACAAAAAAAAAAACAAAACTCAGCTCCACGGTGGAACAACTGCGTGTGACATTCATTTCATTCAATTCAACTAACACAATCAGAGACACGGCGTACACGGGTAGACGCTCAACAGACGCAAACACACGATGGGGCGGGCACAAACACACACACACACACACACACACACACACGACGACTCATTCAAATTCATTCTGTGCAGTGACAGTGCAGTTGCCTGCAGTGTGGAGTGTTGAGAAGGGCTGCAGCTGGGATGAGCCCAGCTGCCTACCCATGGTTCTGAATACTAACAGGCCTCAGAAATGGGTCAGGCAAGGAGCTAAATAGGAGTTTGTCTAATTATGGAGTTGCCACGCAACCGACCAATCAGGTCGAAGGACACGGAGACCGTTGAAACAACTGGCTGCCGACTGGTTTTAATTAATGGATCTGGTTTCTATTGGCTGTCGTCTAGACCGGCTGCTAATTGGCTCAGACCCTAAGTAGTGGTTAGAAGTTGGATGAAAGTGGGTCAGCGTGAGGAGATCTCACAGCAGGAGCGCGTTATTTGTCATCATATACAGGAAGGAGAGAGAACAGGTGTGATCAAACTAAGGTTCGGGGGCCGAATGGGGCCCACCACTCTTCTCCACGGACTCCACTGCCTCACAGTCCTCTCTCTCCGTGTGGACCACAGATAGTAACGAGTAACCAGCCCCCTTTACACCACAGCAACAATAACAGTTGCTGAATGAGAACGGTAACGCGTTACGTTATTAGTCACCGAGAAAAGTAGTTTCGTTACGTAACGGTGTTACAAGTAACGCGTTAGTCCCAACACTGTTAGGGACGTCTGATAATTCCTGCAATAATGAAAACCCAATAATGCAATGTCTGCGTTTCCTTGTTGAATAGTTCCTAAATAGTTTGGGGGATAAACGGCTGCAGGGTATAGTTAAAGCCACTAGATGGCAGCATTCTTATGCAGTGGTTTGCGCCAAAAAAATTAAAATCAATATCACCAGGCCTACAACAGTATCGGTTGATATCGTGATGAACATCTTTATGTCAGACATGACATATTGACAGACAAGTTACAAGTTACAAACTATCAGCTGAAGTATTCAGAGTTTTATTCTTGAAGAATGTTTGACCACAACACATTTAACGCTGTGAGTTTATTGAGATGTTTCAAATATTTCTGTCCAAATGCTGCAAACGACAGCCTCATGGTGTGAGCCAACTAAGGCTTGCGGGCCGGATTGGGGCCCACCACTCTTCTCTGCCACACAGTCCTTTCTCCGTGGCCGGGAGGAACACGTCCATTTGGACCACCGATAGTAGCGAGTAATCAGCTACGGTTGAAAAGTAGACGTTAAAAGTAATGCGTTAGATGGAAGAGATGACATCTCAGCCAATCAAAATCAAGCATTTCTGATCGTTTGACCTTGATCTCTGAACGACAGATTATATTTTGTGCCATAAACGGAATCCTCCCAGGTGACGGGAAACCAATCAAACATTAAGGGAAAATGAGCCATCGTGCTCGACGGCTCCTGTTGTGGCCAAATACATTCATTAGATCCATTTGAGTAATTAAAGATGGCACAGTTCTATTCTTAATCCCTGTGGGGCCGTGGAGGGGCCGTCTACAAGACGCCATTTACAATCCATATTAATTATTTGGATGAAAAAGAAGAGCGAGGGGGGAAAAAAAGCGTATTTGTCTGAAAAGCCACCACGCAGAAAATTTAACTACAGAAAATTTGATCTCAGAAGGTAATTTAATCACTCTCCAGAGCCAGAAACACTAACCTTGTTTCAGGTTACTGAATCCACAGCTCTGCAAATGGTGGGTGTAATTCGTGGGTATTTCTTTTTCCCACCTGGTTTTGTCTTGAGGCGATGCTGCCATCTTCTGGTGGAGATTAGTAAGATCGTCAAGAAAACCAGCCTCTGCTCACAGGGTGAGGGGGGTTGGTTGCAACTGTGGTTCATAACATTTGCACCACAGCTTAATCAAGCGGATAATGAGGAGTTAGATGCAGAGTTGGTGGTGGATGTTGTTCAGTGAGATTTTCTGTACTTTCTGTTGCTTAGAAAACAGATCAATAATCATCACAAATGTCAAGATCAGCTGATGATGGATGCTGGTGGAATGTATCGATCATTTTTGACATTTTCTCCAACGCACGCATGCACCAGCAAACACATATACATTATACAGCACCGGACCAGAATAGCAGATATTAAGGCACTGATCATGTCTAATCTGTCATAATTAATTCCAGAGGGAAAACCAAGATGAGAGCAATCCTGCTTTTTCACAGATAAATAATTCAACATGAGGAGGAGGGTGAAGGAGGTGGAGGAGGTGGAGGAGCCCAGATAAATGAGCGTGGGGGAAAAGGAGCCTGCAGTCGCCGGCTGAGGTTAATTAGAGCCCTTTCTAGGAAAATAGCACAGGTTAACTTAAAGTAATGGTTGTATGAAAATTACATGTGCCTGCAATTAGGTGGAGGTCGACGCAGCAGGTGAGTGAAGCTCAGAGGATTTGTTTATGACATGTTTGAATAAGGCTGACAGAGTGACGTGGTAACACAGTCAATACTAGGGCTGGGTATTGATTAAAATTTTCTAAATCGATTCCATTCGATTCACAAGGGTTCGATTCGATTCAATTCACGATTCGCTTCGGTTTTCGATTCAGTTTTTGTCATATCAATTATAGTTCAGTACCAACGTTATTCTCAGAAGAATCAAAGCTAAAATTGAAATTTAATCCATTTGCTAATAAAAAAAAATTTTTTACATTTATTTCTGTCACAAATTTACTCAAGGCAGTCATATTAATTCATCATGCATTTTTTATTTAACATGACTTGACCCAAAATTACAAGGCAGACTCTAGTTTTAGATTTTAGATTTTAGATTTTAGTGCCATGTTGTTTTTACATTTGTTTTACGTAAATACGTAATCACCTGTGGTGCATGAGCTCATGTAAAGTTGTTGGGAAAAGAAGGAAAAAAAAGATCGATTTTTGGATTTATGAATCGATATCGTCCTATTAACAAAAAAAAATCGATTAAAATCGATTAATCGATTTTTTTTTAACCCAGCCCTAGTCAATACACAGGAAGGGAATCAAACCTTCAACCTCTGACCACCATACTATTGGTCATAAACTAAATCTGATCATCAAGGAAAGTGAAAGCCTGGAGTTTGACGGTTCTATTGTTCATTCCTGTGATTTCTAACTTGTTCAATCAGGATAAAACAACTCTCTAATGATAGAATTGTTAAAATATGCACAACTTTGACATTTGGGATGCTTGAATTATCGGATACAGGAAGCAACATGTTGTGCACAACAGAATTTAGAGATTAATTTGAATTTTCACTGTCCCATTACCATAAATATTGGTAATATCGTTATCAATTCTGATAACTTATTTCCAATAATCAATGGCAAAATCTTGGCAAATCTTCTGAAATAAGACACACATTTACCTCAGTTTTGAGGTAAAAAAAAAAAAGCTGCATGTCAGTTCTGACAGTGGTGGCTTCCAGGTTTAGGAACCGGACTTGGGTCTGGTCACTGCTCCTCAGGCGCTAAAAGCTGCCCACTGTTTACTTTGATGATGGGTTAAATACAGAGATCACATTTTGTTGTGTGCAGTGATGTGAATCACAGTATCACAATAACAAGGAGTTTGTTTTTTCTTCCTTCCTATTGGTTGATATCAAAATTAGTTATTTTCACTGATCTCTAATTAAAATGTTATTTTGATTTTAATGATACATTAATTTTAACATCAAATAAATACATTCATTCATTCATTCGTTTTCATCTGCTTGTGCGTTGCCAAGTTGCAGGGCAACGCACAGATCTTCTTATTCTTCTTATTCAAAAAATAAAATTTGTCGAAGGTGAGGAGTCTGTAAATGTGTTTTTATTTGTTCTCTGACATTATACACAGCTGTACACAGGCACAAGGAAGCACAAACACCAATACTTTAAGGTTTGTGAACTTAACTGCAGTGAGATTGCACTAACTGCACTTTTTCTTGCATTATTATTCTTTCAAAAAGAAAAAAAAAACACCAACCATGAGTCAACACATCAGTGTTTAGACATTCCCTTTGTACAACTCCTAAATATTAGGAAATATTCCATCTTTGGTACTGAATGATTAAAACCGTTTGTTGTTTGTTTGTTTCTCCGACTACAGCAGCTCAACAGTGTTGGTCTTCACAGGTTTGTGATTCAGCTTCTTTGACACATCTGAATGTTTCAAAATATAAATCATGTTCACTTTGAAGTTTAAAGGAAAGTCAGATTTAAAAAAAAATATGAAAACAGCAGTTTGTCTGCGCAACCTGGAACGTTCTGCTGGATTTGGACAAATGTCCATCTAACTATCTATCTGAAATGCATTAATCAAAATACTGAAAGATCTCCATCTCTCCATGATGATATAATGTTGTTACCAACACTACCCAACAACAGTGATGATTGTCAAAGGTCTTCCTGGAGGTGATGAAGAACCTTTGTTTTGAAGAAACAACTGCCTGGAGTTAGAAGAAGGTTTCTCTGCAGAGTGGACAAGTGGACTTGTTGCTGGAGGTGAACCATTTATACTGTAAAATAACATGACGACCATTAACATTGTTGCATCACTGACTGACAGTTGGAAATCATGTTGCCAAGTGTTTATGGACATTTTCCAACAACTCACCAGACATGCAGAGTGGAACTTCTTCTTGCAGGTCCGACAAGCCTTTTTGGGCAGCGAGTAGTTGGAGCCGTGGATAACGGAGAAGCAGATCATACAATCTTCAATGCCCTCGAAGCGCTTGTCCACGTTGTTCTTCCACAGAGCCAGGCCTTCCATGATGCTGCCGTTCTGCTCACACAGAAACGGTGATAGATTCAAAATCAGTTTTGGTATCTTCAGATGAACGGGCTTTGGAATCTATGCTGACGATGTTTATTAGGGGTGTGCAAATTAATCGTTTTGGATCGAACTGAATCGAATCGGATCGAACTGGATCGATCGTTTAATATTTTTTATGAATCGTTCCTGAATCGGATCGTAGCCTGTGAGTCGAGATATGAATCGGATCGTTATGTGAGTGAATTGTCACACCACTAATGTTAACCTTAGTGTTCCCCAACCTTTTTTGCACCACGGGCCACTTAAATGTCTCGTACTATTTTCACAGACCGGTCCTTAAGGCAGGACCGTGTCCTTGTGGCAGATAGATACCCTTTGATGAAATTAAATTTCCGGAGTTCTGAAATCTTTCCTACCTATAAAATCTTCCTACCAGAATTAACCTAGCATGGGCACAACAAGGGTTTCTCAAGTGCACACAGCCTATAACTTTCTGCTACCAGACTTGACTAAAAAGTTAGAATCTTGTATCAATGACTCTGCGTCATTTTGAGTTTATTATTATTTATTATTGTTGACTTCACTGAGAAAATATTTCCTAATCAAATATAGTTAATTTATTAATGATGGAATCCTAGCCATTATTTCTCTGTGGCCTGACACCAATTCACCCACGGACCGGTGCCGGTCCCCGGCCCAGTGGTTGGGGACCACTAGTTTACCTGATGTGTGAGGTAGGTGCTGAGCTGCAGCATCCAGTTCCTCCACTGCTGTACTGCCACACCCACACGTCTCCCACTCTCCACACTGATGGTGCCCAGTGGGTAGTTCTGTGGCAGCTGAATCACCAACTCGATGAAGATGTCGTCTACAGAATAGGTGGCGATCACCTCCCTGGCTGCAGAACGGGCTTTCACCTACAACAGGAGAATATAAAAGGTTCTTACTTTAAAACTTCTTCTCCTTTTGGATTGTCCCTCAACGTTTTTTTATTGTGTAGCACACTAACTCACCGTCATGCTGTCAAACATCTGTGTGCTGGCGTGAACAGAGGAGATCTCCTGAGCTGAGAGGACAGGGCTGATGTATTTGATGGTGAACTTCTCCACGGCTGAGCTCACTCTCTTCTCCCGGCTGTTCCACCACAGACGCACCATGGCAGGCAGGTCCTGCACTGTGCTGTAGTACACACTGCAGGCCAGGTGATGGAGCTCCCAGTCCAGGTTGTCAATTTCTGCAAAGAAGAATTAGTGAAGGGTAAAAAAAACGAGTTTGGTTCTGTGCATCTATGACAGATACGGAGGCCGCTGTGAGACTGTTCTGTTCTGTACTCACTGTCCACAGACAGAGACAGACTCTCTGTGAAGAAGGTTCTTGTCTCCTTGGTCTCTACACCCTGGCTGGGATAAACTGGATTCTCAGGCATGAGTTTGAAGAGATGCAGGAGAAGTTTGTCCAGGGAGCAGCTTCTCCTCAGGTACTGGGCGTAATGTGCACGAAGCTGGGGAAATATCACTTGGTGAGAAAAAGCTAGAGAAGCCAGACTGAGAAGGTTTGGACATGTTCAGAGAAGGGACAGTGGATACATTGGTAGAAGAATGATCCTAGAGATGGAGCTACCAGGTAAGAGACAAAGAAGATTGGTGGATGCAGTGAAGATACAGAGGACAGAGGGAGATGAAAAAATAACACTTTATAACTTGACTCACATGGGATGGTGAGGACTTGAAGAAAGTAAGAAGCAGTTTCCAGGTCAGCAGATATCCCAGAATGCAGGAGTGCTCCACACTGAGAGGTTGGACCACTGCAAACTCTCCTACGTCGACCGTAGCCAGGATACTGTCACAGAGCTCCTCACAGGTGGACAGGATGGACATCAGAGCAGCTGGAGGAGAACTGAAGACAAGACCTACATGTGAGAAGAGCTTTTA
Source organism: Paraplagusia blochii (assembly GCA_016785265.1). Lineage (NCBI taxonomy): Eukaryota > Metazoa > Chordata > Actinopteri > Pleuronectiformes > Cynoglossidae > Paraplagusia > Paraplagusia blochii. The sequence goes on along the minus strand of JAFBJS010006066.1, from coordinate 127,124 downwards.
GGACACAAACACGTGACTCCAGTCTTTATACGTACAGAGAGGGTTCCTCTCGATCATCTTCAGTCCTGCTGTTGTCTCCTTCTCCATCACACTCTGGCAGCTGGGGCATCACCCTGAAGGGATTCATTTACTGCTTTATTCACTTCTGAAAGATTGCATCTTAACACTATAAGTTGAACTTTAAAAAATTCTTACTTTTCCAATAGTTGGTAGACGGTGACCTGCAGAGTTCTGGCTTTGAATAAGAGCAGAGGACACAGGGTATTGAGGAGCGTCTGCAGAGACTCTGGCAGGTTGGTCTTCTGATCAGCTATGAACCGCGGAGGAAGTGAGTTCTTGACCAGCTGCTCTGCTGGAATGTAGGTCAGAGCCAAACCCAGCGACTGCAGCACCGACAGTGGGAATGTGGAGTCATCCGGCTCAGGGAAGGCGTCTACGAATGAATAGAAAAATTACTACAAAGTAAAGGTTAATCACTTATTTTATTTTGGTAAATGTATCACAGAATTACCTGTGATGCTCAGAGGCAGAGGCAACAGCAGGTTGTAGATCCCCTCCACAAAGAAGTCGGTCCACTCAGCCTTCAGTTCTGGAGGTAGTTTCTCCAGAAGCTCAGGTGAGGCTGCTGAAAAGAACTGGTTCAAGTTCACCATCAGCGCGGCGTTCTCACACGCAAACAGCTGCACCCAGGGGTTCCACAGACTGCTCACGTTCTCACTGGTGGTCTGAGGAGACATGAGAGTCAACGAGTCAGTCTATGATCTTCTACGTTAAAACTAGACCTTGCAAAACTGACCTACAACTGTGCCATTTCCTTTCTTAGAGAAAAAAAAAAAAAAAAAGTTCTTTTGAATAAACTGGGACTAATGCTAAGTTATTCCTACAAGAAATATTATAATTATTAAAATTTACTCCAAAGCCAAGGTCTAAAAATTGGCTATACAGTATATGCAAAAGTACTAAGGATATATTAAGTCAGTGGTCCCCGACCCTGTGCATTGTTTCCTTTTGGCTCCATCTGGCTATTACTTCCTTAAACTACACAATAAAATAGTACTACTAGTAATTATCTGCTACTAGTATAGTAAACTATACTAGTAGCAGATAATTATAGGTTGTGTGCATACTTGTTGTGAGCGAGGATGACAGTTAATTCAGGTAGGAAGATTTTATAGGTAAAAAAATATTTCAGAATATCGGACATTTTATTTATTAAGGGGTATTTATCTGCCACAACTTAACTACAAACTCTCACCTCCAACCAGGCCAACATGGAGCAGAGCACAAAGTCCCACTGGCTGCTGCCCAGAACTGTGGGACAGTCAGTCACCAACCAGGACAGGAAACGCATCATCTCCACGGAACGGTTCAGCTGCTCTGCCGAGGCCGTGGACAGATCACTGACAGACAGAAAAGCAACAGGTGTGAGAATCTAAAGCTGAATAATGTCCTCTCGTGCTAGATGAAGGTAATGGATGGATGGAAGTGTTTAAAAGGTTGATTGGTTGCTTGATTTAAGTACCTGCCAAATAGGAACCAGTCTTCCCGACTGTTCCTCCACTCCATCATTGTGGCCAGAACAGCCTGCAGAACCTCTTGTTCTACTTCGGTTTTGGCTTTTAAGCAACACATCAGCATCACCAGGCTGCCATACACATCTGTGAAACAACAGTTTGCTGAAAACAAAATAAAATCTGAATTGCACTGCATGTACATTTACATGTGCGTCCTATTATTCTTACCGTCGTCCTCCTGCCAGTTGATGATGGCAGCTGTGGCCAGAGTCACGAGACTCTCTCTGTCTTTGGTCGTCATGGTCGGGCAGAGCACCTGTAGGGTGCTGAGTTTGTTCTGAGACACCGGGAACCAACTGAACAAAAATGTTTACAAATAAAACTTGGTTGTATGACTGACTGTAATTATTTGGTGACATTAGAAATATGTATATATACAGTGGTTAATTATCAGTGACCCACCTTTCCTCTGTGCTGTAAAGTTGTCTCAAAGCTTCACTGTTGGTGTTTGCCAGGTTGTTGTTGTGGATGTAGTTGTCCAGAGTCAGAGACCACAGACCGCCGTCTTCCATCGACCTGCGATGTGACAAGAAAATTCACAAAAGACTAAGTGGAAGTTTTTACAGTTTTGCTGCCACCAGTGAACTGGATGAACCCAGGACAGATGCCCTGCAAAAGACTGTGACCAGCCCAGTTCCAGATGGACACTGGCGCTTGAACATTTTACACGTTTGAACCCTTTATTTTCATTTTTTGTGTATTTGTGTATTTGTATTTGTTTTGGGCAACATCTACTAAACGTCTGTCCATCCAGGGAGTGGATCCCTCACCTGAGGTTCTCCCTAAGGTTTCTACCTTCTTATTTTTTCCCTGCTACAGGGGTAGTTTTTCCTTACCCTGACTGACGGTCTAAGGACAGAGGATGTTACCAACCCTGTGAAGCCCTGTGTGACAAACTGTTGTGGGCTATATGAATACAATTTGAAATTTTGAGACTTTCTTTAGGGGCGGAAAATTGATTTAATGACTAAATCCCCAGGCAGATGTGGATTTGTCATGACTGATTGCGATTAGATGAATTATTCATAATCAAACACAACAACTTTTGTTGAAATATTATTTGCATATATGCACTTAGCAGGTGCTTTTAATCACACAACCTACAGGGCAGGAATAACATTATCACTCTTGCGGTTCCTCTGGGTATGGAACCCAGAACCAAGACTCTGAGCTCTCCGTTTTTAAGGCAGACATACTTAACATTACTAACTGCTGCACTTTCTGTGAAATAAATCTTTTTCTGCAGTGTATCAGGTATCAATAGTTTAAAAAAGGGACAGTACGGGGATTGATATGAATTATAGGATCATGTGCATCAGTTTGCCAAGATAGATGAGTAACATTTTCATCACTTTTTTTTATTTGAAATAAGATGGACTATCCCAGTGATGGATCTCACCTCGAGTATAACATCTGCAGCAGATTATTCCTGGGGACCAGGTTATGAAGACCGTCCGACAGCCCACAGTCAGTCAGAAGTCTGTAGTAGGAGGACACACCAGAGAAGCATCCTGCGATCTCGTGACACCACTGTAGAGCGTACTGAAGCTCTGAGACTGTCAGCACAAAACGTAAAAAAAGTATTAAAAATATTATATTTTGTCTTTCACATGAATGCAACTTTGCTCCTCTCATGTTTTTGTACCTGTGAATGCGAGTAACGACTGATGAGACGGACACTGTGTCTTCGCTTGACTAGCAGGTTGGGCTGCAAACGTCCTGGCCACATTGGCCATCAAGGTACAAGTGCAGAGATGGGCCGGTAGCCCACTGGTGCCTCTGAACTTCCACATGTCCATTGAGGAGTTTTCAAAAACCCCTCTGAGACGACTGTGCAGTACAGGTGTTTTCACCCACTTTAAATTACAGGAGAGACGAGAAAACACAGGAGCGTTGGAGTCATGTCACACCTGACATCCACCCTGATCAGAGAAGGTTGAGTTTTGAAGGAGAAAGTGGAGGTGGGCTCACCTGAGGAGGCAGAGCCTGCCGGATTCTTGTCCATTCTGCCTGACTGGGCATCAACAGCGTGAAGAGTTGTAGGATGAAGGAGGAATTTTCACCACAGACAGAAACGATTGTCTCAGCCAGATTCTCTACAGCCAGAACCAGAGCCTCCAAACTAAAGCAAGCACAGAGATATGTTATTGAAATTCTTTCCTCTTCTTTCGCTTGTCAAGAGTTTCAGTGGTTGCCACAGCGAGTCAATTTCTATCACCCCTGTTCTCTGTATCTTCTACTCTAACTCCAACTACCTCCACGTCCTCCCTCACTGCATCCCTAAATCTCCTCTTTGTCTCCTACCTGGCAGCTCCATCTCTAGGATTCTTCCTAAAATTGGCATTACGCAAGGATTTGTTCTGGGACCCATGCTGTTTAGACAAGTTGACACTGGTAAAATCAAAGCATTAACCAACAGATCAAAGAATTCCACAAAAAGCCATAGTGACATCTACCCTTCTCATTTCATAAACTTAATATACCTCCTTATGAAATACCATTAAGAGTAAGTTCATCTGTTAATAGAGACATTAAAGATTCTTCTCCTATCGGCTTGTCCCTTTTCCAGGGGTTGCCACAGCCAATCAAAGTTGTCTATCTCTCTCTGTTCTCTCCATCTGAATCCAACTACCTCCATGTCCTCCTTCACTGCATCCATCAATCTCCTCTTTGTCTCCTACCTGGTAGCTCCATCTCTAGGATCATTCTTCTACCAATGTATCCACTGTCCCTCCTCTGAACATGATCAAACCATCTCAATCTGTCTTCTCTAGCTTTTTCTCCAAACCTTCCTGCCTGTGTTGTCCCTCTAATGACCTCAATCTTGGTTATGTTATTGAAATGGAAAAAAAAAATCTGATTTTGAGGTTACAAAAAGAGTAAAAGGAAACAAATGGCTCAACTTGTTACCTTTTAATGTCCAGAGAAACTGTGAGAAGTCGGCATTTCACCCAGACTGCAACACTGTGCAGGAAACCTCCTTCCTTCACGGTATATTCAGAGTTCTGGAACAATGACCGAGTCCCAGCGACACACACTCCCTTTAGTTTTTCTAACAGGGAGTCTGTAAAAGCAGTTCAGTGGCAGATTAGATGGTGCATTTATCTGTAGACCAAAATAAAAAAAAAAAAACCTGTGTTGGAGCGTACCAGTCAGATGAGTCTGAGATTTGTCCTGGGCCGTGAGCTGGAAGACACTGAGCAGGAGTTCCTCAGCAGACAGCAGCAGGATACAGTCTTGTACCGAGGAGAAGAAAGTGGAGGCTACGTCACAGATGAAGGAGACCAGCGGCTCCATGTTCCCTGCATCTGACAGACTCTTGGTCTCAGAGAGAGTAGCATGGAGTTTCTCCAGGATCTTCTCCATGTAGACTTCTCCTATTAGAGACTCTGCATACAGAACAGTGTAGACGTCAGCCTTCCTGAATAAAAAAAACATTACTTAACTGTTTAAGTAACACTGTTTGTGTTTAAGTGATTACCGTTGTTCTGATGCGGAGAGAGGACCAGACTAATAAGTGTCCAACTGTGGTTGCTTGAGGAAGATGAAGGGCGTCCCACTTTGCAGAGCTCCTCAGTCAAACCCAGGAGCTGCTCACCCAGGACTGAACCTTTCAGCCACTCCCTGCAGCTTCTAAGAGTTGGAGCATCTGCACAGGCCTGGAACCACAACACAGGGACATTTTAGACAAAAAGCAAAAGAATCATAGATATTCACACAAAAAATATCAGACCAAACTGTTGATATCATCAATTTCTTTTTCATTTAAATGTCTACTACCTCTAAAGGTACATTAGTCAGGACAAATATAATCATAGCAACAAAGTTGGTCTTTAGAGTTTAGTTTAGGAGCTGATATCTAGCCATTTTCAATTGATTTCTTGATAGTAACTCAAATCACTTGAGTTCCTTCGTCAATGGCTATGGTACTGTACTTTCCCTGTTTTTTGTGTTCATTGTATTCTTCTGGTAAGTCACCTTAAGCCAGTGTTCCCCAACCTTTTTGCGCCACGGACCAGTAAATTGTCTCATACCATTAGCACAGACCGGTCGTTGAGTTGTGGTAGTTAAATACCCCTTAATAACATTTAATATCATGTATTTTGAAATATTTTCCTTCCTATAAAATCTTCCTACCCGAATTAACTGTGCATGTGCACAACAAAGGTTTCTCAGTTGTACCCAGCCTATAACTTTCTGCTACCAGACCAGTATAAAAAGTTGGAATCTTGTATCAATGACTCTGCGTCATTGAGTTTATTATTGTCTTCACTGAGAATATATTTCCTAATCAAATATAGTTGCATTATTGATGATGGAATCCTAGCCATTCTATTGGTCAGTTCTTTTGTTAATATGGGTATGGATCAAGTGGAAGTAATAGCAGGATGGGGCCAAAAGGAAACATTATTTCACTGTGGCCCGCCATCAATTCATCCACGGACTGGTACCGGTCCCCGGCCCAGTGGTTGGGGACCACTGCCTTAAGTGATACCAGGCATTAAAATGAAAAAACAAGGGTGGTCTGTTTTTTTTTTCCCCATTTCCCTCCTGTGTAAACCTATATTCACATGACGTTTAACTGATTAGGATAAATAAATAACCAGGAAGAAAAGAAAAATTATACTTACTCTTTGTACCACTTGCAGGATAATTCTCCAGTCCAATTGCATCTAGAAAGCCGATAAAGAATAATTTAAAGAACAAAAGAAAAGGAAAACTCGCCAAAAATCTAGATGAAGTTCTTCTGTTACCAGGGTGATGTGGTTGAGAATTTTGTTAATTTCCTGTTGGCTGCAGCAGGGCAGGGAGCTGAACACCATCTCCACCAGGTGCTCCGTGTCTTTGCGGCCCTTCTCCGCCAGCCACAGCACCACCCATTCCAGCTGAAACTGCACTGCAGGATTTTTTAGATTGACATCAACTCTCTGCTCACTCTCCTTAGGTGCACTCTCATCTAAGTCCACCAGCGCCTAAAACCATAACAGTTAAGTTAATCAGACGAGGATGGATAAACTCACTGGTTGCAGAAGAATGCATTGCTAATGCTGTTGGTGCAGACACACCTAAACTGATATAAATGTAACTGACAGTCCACTGTTGTCACATACAACTTACACTGAAGATCCTGGGTGTGTGGAAGGAGCGAAGGAGGAGAGAAAGAAAAACAAGATGTCTCTCAGAGTTTCTCTCATTTACATGCACCAGGCACAGCTGTGCCAGCTGGCAAACAACATCCTCTAAACGCTGGGTCTGTAGAGAACAAAGTGTCTCCTCATTGCCAGCGTCTGACACCGTCTGCACGGGCTTCTCAGCATCGTTCGCCTCAAGCCCACTTTTCTCATCGCCCTCAGGCCCGGAGAAACAGATCTTGACAGATTTCTTTTTCTGGATGCACTTTCTGTTTATTCTCTCGGGGCAATGCATCACCTGGCGACAGAAGAAAAAGTTAAGAAAAGGTTTGTTTAGACGTTGCTCTCTCCTTCACGCTGTTCACTATTTAAAACTGTGAGTGACTCGGACAGAAAATCCCGATTTAGCCGTTTCCTTGGTGTCAACATTGAAATTTCCATTGCTGTTATGTCTGAACCAGTGATTCTCAAACCCTGACCTTACCTGCAACATAGTGGCTATTCCCTCCAAAGCCTGCTGATCCGCTTCCACTGTGTCAACGTAACGTAAGAAGAGGAGACCGAGCTCTTCCCAAAAGTCTGCCAGAAGGCCTTGAAAGACGCCCTGACTTATGTCTGTCTCGGTTTCACCGACTGAAGCTGCTCTCTTTTCCCAGGAAAGGAGCATTTCAGTCAGCAGGAGAAAGAGAGGGCCATTCTGGAGAGAAGGATGTTCAAGGGCTTTTTCCAGTAGAGGAAGAAGCTGCAGGAAAACAAACAACGTTAGAAGGAGAAGGTTTCGTTTTCCCAGAATGAAGAATTGTTTATGTTATCCTGCGAGCCCACCTGCTGTGAAATCAGCATGGTCCTGATTTTCCTCTGATCCTCCTCTTGTTCTGCATTGTGTAGGATGCAGTACCTCAGGCACTCCACCACAGAAGTCACAATGACTGCATTTTCTGATGGACTGGTTGCAGCACGCTCACTTGAAATTCTGGAAAAGCATATAGAAAATATTTATATACATATATATATATATATACATACTCACACACATATATATATATACATGCACATACATATATGAATATACAACATATATATACATATATATACACACACATACATATACATACACAAGCACATATACATATACATAAATATAAATCTTAAGAGACAGGAAGGAGAAGGTTTCGTTTTCCCAGAATGAAGAATTGTTTATGTTTTCCTGCGAGCCCACCTGCTGTGAAATCAGCATGGTCCTGATTTTCCTCTGATCCTCCTCTTGTTCTGCATTGTGTAGGATGCAGTACCTCAGGCACTCCACCACAGAAGTCACAATGACTGCATTTTCTGATGGACTGGTTGCAGCACGCTCACTTGAAATTCTGGAAAAGCATATAGAAAATATTTTACATTGAATTATAAAATATAAATATACATATATATATATAAATATATATATATATATACGTATATATATATATACATACACACACACACACACACACATATATACATGCACATACATATATGAATATACAGACGTATACAGAACATATATACAACATATATATAAATATATACATATATATATACACACACATACATACATATACATACACATACACACGCACATATACGTATACATAAATATAAATCTATCCTTAATGAATGTAAATACATTTGGAAAAGACATAGGAAATTACCCCTGAGTCAGGGAGGTGAAGAAGGTGGTGTAAAAGTCCAGGGTTGGGTCAGTGACTTGCTGAGGCAGTTTGCTGAGGAGTGGCATTAAATTAGGGTGTAGGGCTTTAGCCATGCCCTTGCCGCCATCTTTGAGTAAAGCCCAAAGTTTGGGCAAGAAACCCTTCCTGGCATTTACGTGTGTCCAACAACCCTGGGCAAAAAAAAAAAACAAAGACAAAACATATTAAATATAAATAAGACGACATTTACAAACTGATAACACATGTCACAGGCTTACAGGTATCATAGACACAACATGGAGAACAGCTTCCCACACTGGAGGTAACACAACAGGATCGGTGTCATCAATGCTGAGGAGAACAGCGGGGCAGAGACGTTCAGCTTCAGCCTGGACCAGCGCTGGTGTGAACTCACACAGAGAACACAGCATCTCGAAAAAAGCCCCTCGCACCTATGGAGGAAGAGGGTTACAGTCATATAATAGAGAGTGGAATATGCAGGTAGATGGAGCATTGGCATGAACTAAGACAAGTAAAAGTTATGGATTAAGGCTAAAATGTTTTCATCCTTCTGGCCTTGGGACAAGTTTGGCGACCTGGACTGAGATAAATGGGCTTTTTCTGGACCCCAGGCCCTTGCCTGAGTTAGAAGCTATAAAGCAGTGCTCCCCAACCATTGGGTCGGGGACCTGTATCGGTCCGTGAGTGAATTGGTGCCGGGCCTCAGAGAAATAATGTTTCCTTTTGGCCCCATCGGGCTATTACTTTCACTGGATCCATACCCGTATCAACAAAGAACTGAACAATAGAATGGCTAGGATTCCATCATCAATAATGCAACTATATTTGATTATATAAATATTTTCTCAATAAGGACAACAACAATAAACTCAAAATGATGCAGAGTCATTGATAGAAGACTCTAACCTTGTGTACAAGTCTGGTAGCAGAAAGTTATAAACTGTGTGCACTTAAGAAACCCTTGTTGTGCCCATGCACAGGAAATTTACTTTCTGTGGTGCAAAAAAAGGTTGGGGAACACTGCTATAAAGGATTTTAGCTAACATTTTCACCTGTGGTGTCTTGTGTTTGCTGTATTTCCAGAACTTTGCAGAATTTGTTAGATGTTGTAGTCTTTGCTCTAAAGCCTCCCTGTCACTCGCATTGAGCAGAGAGAGGAGCCTCTTTATGCCCAGCAGAGAACTGGTCAGCATCCGCAAATATTTGGCTTCCCTCTCCTCTACTGTCACACTCCTAAAAAGCATAAAACAAAACTCAGAGATACTGCTTGAACTCATAACATGCATTTACTGTGCACAGACAACAGGTGGAGAAGAGGATAACTTACTGAGTATCACTGAGAGTATCGGCTGTTTCCTTCAGCAAAATGTCCTGAAGCACCTGTGGCAAAAGAAGCAGTTACGTTATTCAGTCCCATTCCCATCCCAGTTACAGTGCACGTCATTTAGGAGGCGCTGAAATCACCTACATTAAGGATCTCGTCCTTGCAGAAACTGAGAGCCTCAGGCTGTTTATTGGGTGAGAACGCAGCTTGGAAGGCCTGGCACGCAGCAGAGGCTGCAGGTGTGTAAGTGTCGCACTGGGACAGGATCCAGTGGCCCATCAGGCTCTTCAGAAAAGGAGCCAAGCTTCGACGCACTTTCAGCACCAGCTGCTCAAAAGCCTGCTGTGTGGCCTCCCTGATTCGACGATCATGATCCTGACAGACAATCGATAGAGTTAGTATTCTTCTAAAGAGCATGCAGTAAACATGAGTACTCTCAGAGTGTGTATAGCTGTTTGGGGATGTGAACGATAGTGTCAGCAGACAGATAATGTCTACAATAGACGACAGATGATCTTATGATCAAACAAAAGAGTTGTAGTAGGTTCAATGGCACCGCAGAAATGAATGAGAATGTGTGCAAGCGCAGCTACTTGTAGCTGTTCACTGTTTAGTTCACAGCAAATTCTTTGATGTCCACAATAACAGTAAAGTCAAGTTCTCGTATTAATAAACTTGAACTTTCAAAGACAATAATACATAACGTTTTTTGTCTGCCGCCATCTGGTGGTATAAATAGACACTACAGTCAATTCGCTTAAATGCATAAAGCGCAATAATGAATATCAGTTTTTAACACAGGGGTCTCAAACTCAAATAAGTTGAGAGCCCTGCTTTAACACAACAAGCTCATGCATGGTTACATTTGCAATAAGTGCTGTTTAACAATGAAGTGTAGTTCAAGGCAAAGTAATAAAATCAGCGGCATTTGTTAAAGACGCCCTGCAACGTATTAATGCAACCTGTAGCCCATGTTATGTAGCCCACAATCCATGTAAAGTTGATATTTGTGCATGTATATATTCTCCGCCAACAACATATCAATGCAACTGGTGAAGCCCGCGTTACGTAGCCCAAAGTCCATCAATGTTTGATTAATGAGCAATAACCACAGTCCATGAAATGTTTAACGTGTTAAAGCGGGTTACTATTTATTTCTCACTCCTTCCCCTTCTCACTGTAAAAAGCCACTCTGTGTCCTCACTTTTGATTTTCCCCAACAGGAATAATTACAGTTTTCTGAATCTGAATCAGGTCAGTATTCTGGCAGGAAAAGAGTGACTAACTCACCACTGCTATCTTGCAGTAAATCCTTGGCCAGTATGGCAGCACCCCTTTAACAACAGAGGCGTCCTGTTCTTGACACATAGACCCAAAGTCCTGCACAGCCTGAAATGGTTAGAAATAATCAATATACATGTTTTAAGACAACTTTTATGATACTGCATGTTATTCATTGTGGCTTTTATTTTACCTTCAGTCTGGTGACACCATCCCTCTTGGAGAGTTTCCTGAGAACCAGGCGGAAGTCAGCATCGACCAGGTTGTCTATCTCCTCCGCTCCGTGGACAGCGGGGACATAACTCAGCTCCGAGGTCACCGTTGTGTCAAAACCCACGAACCCCGGGATGATACCACCTTCCCGGGCCAGTACCTCAGCAGCACGACCACTGCTTGACGGCTAGCAGACAGAAATAAACACGTGGTTTTAAGATTAATAACGACTTCTATGGAATTGTCGTCTTGCTAAATTCACAGAAAGTAAAATAACACATTTAAAGATGTTTACAGAAAACGCAACACGCGGCGTGTTAGCGTTCTACGTAATGTACACATTAGCTCAAGCTAACAGTATGAAGCTAAAAGCCAAACTTTTGGCTGTAATTCTACTCACCCGAACATTTCCTTTAGTCCGCTGTTTGTTCTTGCCCCCCATTGTAAAACTTTATTTTAAAATTACAACTAATATTCTATTACTTCGCCAGCTTATCTAAGTACTGACATACAGCCCTGTGTGATGACTGTAGTCGCCTGTCTGCCGTAGAGCACTTCCGGTTTTACGTCATTCAGCCGTAAGACGTCATCCCGTCCTTCATCTTGGTGGAGTTTCTTTACAGACGAAACCGTCTTCAGTGTTAATCCAGGTTTAACTTAAAATTAAATTAACCACGAATGTATTGATCCTAATCTATCCAAATACAGCACAACATCGATAAACATTACAAGAATGCTTATGACGTTTTTTAGCTACAATTTTAATTTATTCACTGTGATTTTACTAAATATGTCTTACATAATTGTATACCTCCTGTAACACTTTAAGATCCCACGGATGGAAAGTGCATTATAAATATATTTTTATAATTATTACAAGTTTAACTGGGTGCAGGAGACAGTGTCCTATTTTAACTCATAGAACAAATTAAAATACAGAACACTGCGATTAAAATATCTATACTGCATATAGAATAGTTTACTGCCTTAACAAAATTAAATACGGAAAGGTGTGATGAACAAATAACCATCTGTCTTGTTGCAGCACTGTGACGTTGGATATCTAAATTTTAGATATGTTTTTACAAAACAACATGTTTGGTAATTTTTTTTTTACTGTTTTTGCTTATTATTTTCAGTCCCTACATGGACTTTACGGGGATCTTGCTATTCAGTCCACAAGGTGGCGGCCCAATTGGAAGAATTAACTTAAGGATTCAATAATTACAGTCCAATCTAGAAAATAATCCTGTCTTACTTACTCTTATCCCAAAAAGTCATAGTTCCTTTTAGTTAATGTAAAGATGTGTAAAGACAAAGGCTTAAAACTAGTTTAAAATCGTCAAATAACTTCATAGAATGCAGTAAAACATGTGAATTGGAAAAGATTTATTATTTTGTGTTAAAATTCAATGTCAAAATAAAATGTTTGGTCCACCTGAAAAAGGTACATGAACTTTACACATAATTTGTTTGTGTTGTGGTTATAGATATAAGGATGTTAAACATAACTGAATTTGTAATGTTTCAGTGAACATTAAATATTTAAAATATGATAAAAAACAAGGTATTAATGAGGTCAGTTTAGGTCTTTATCAGGGGATATTTAATGATGATGTAGAAATGAGCAGAGCCTTAGATTAAGGACATTTTAGAAGCCAGAAATCTTCATTTTCTAGTATTGTTATTTTGCACACAACCAAAGCGTAGCTTATGTTTGAGATGGCACTCTTCAAGAAATAATCGCAGTCTGTGAGGACTCACACAAGTTCAGTAGAACATAACTGGACTTCTTTCAAAGTGTCTTTCAAACTTCTAGAGGAAGATGCCTATAACTGAACTCTTTGTATAGTTTATCCACCATTTTTTGTACCTCGGATTACGTAATATGAAATAAATATCTGATTTGACTATGTAGAATATTTGACTGCATTGATACATTTAAAAAATTAATTTGTGGACATTCTTTCACCTCTGGCATCACTGCCTGTCACTTTTTATTCTAGTACCATTCAACTATCAATTTTACCAGGGCCAGCTTGATTCGGGTTGAAGAAAAAAAAAAATCAATGTTTTCAGTTTTACAAACACTGCTAACAAAAAAATATTTGGAGTTTGAAGTAAAATAAAGGTCCAAGTTGCTGTTGATTTTCAACACAAAGACAAAACTCTACAAGACACACAATGCTGCATAGAGTGTTGCATGGTGACAGGCTAGAGAAAGTGTTGCTTTCTTGTCCTGCCCACTGTAATAGCATGGCTGAATCTAAACCGACAGTATATCAACGCTATGACGGATGTACTGCAATCATTACATTGTTTTACAAATTTCTCATTTGTATTTTTCTTTCTTTTGATTTCAATGTCAATATCTTCATGTATAAAAATACCAAACACACAGTCATGGCACGCTGGTTTGCACATAAATATCCTTCCAGAGTCATCACACCTACTCCTGAGCTGTTAGAACAACTTCTTTAAAACAAGGTCCTTGTTACTTAGCGCATACAGTCACTTTCGTCTTGAGGTAAATCCTTTATAAATCTTCTCTCCACACCTGGTCTTATGTCATCCAACTAGCATCTTGGCCCCTGGGGGCAGTACTGTACAGTACTGAGGGTCTAGCTTGGGCACGAAACCTTTAAATTCCCTGGAGGACTCGGTTCCAAACACATCTAGCAAGTGTCGATTCATGAGAGCAAACCTAGGAGGAGGAAAACAAAGTCATGTCTATAAACGCACATTATGCTGACACTGTGTGAGGCTTCATGGGAGCTGAACGACTAAATGTTTTCACTGGGTCTATTAGTCCGTACCTGCCCTTTGTCAAACGCAGCATGAACTTCCAGTATGAAGGCCTGAGGTTCTGCACCTCCATGACAACCTGTGAAACAATAGGACATGAGTCATACATTCTTTTTTGTTCATCTGCATCTATACGAGAATGTAGGACTTGATGGGTTTGATATCTAACACTGGGGCACAATATCACAACATCCAAATTATATTCTATTTATTTATTTTTTAACTTTTTGAGTGGTTACACTTACTGCTTGGAAACAGATAGCAGTGGAGATGGTGTAGAGGATAGCGTCTGCGTGAGGGAAGTAGGGGAAGTGGCCCGCCTCAATGCCTTTAAAGTACATGGTCTGGGGACAGAGATCAGTATGTGACCTGTTAATAATAAACTGACTAAGTGAGCCAAAGAGACAGAATGATGAAAAACAAAATTATGTCTAATTCTGTGCCTTTTCCGATAAAGTAAACCTTAATATGGTAACAACAATATATTGCCATTATCTTCTTATTTTCATTTCAGCTTGTCCCTTGTCAGGAGTTGCCACAGTGACAATTTCCATCTCCCCCTGTCCTCAGTATCCTCAACTCTAACTCCAACTACCTCCATGTCCTCCCTCACCGCATCCATCAATCTCCTATTTATCTCCTACCTTGTAGCTCCATCTCTAAGATAATTCTTCTACCAATGTATCCACTGTTCCTCCTCTGAACAAACCATCTGGCTTTTCTAGATTTTTCTCCAAACCTTCCTGTCTGTGTTGTCCCTCTAATCACCTCATTCCTGATCCTGTCCATCCTTGTCTCTCCTAAAGAGAACCTCAGCATCTTTAACTCNNTGTCTATTCCTAGTGTCTCTAATCCATCCATCATGGCTGGTCTCACCACTGTCCTGTAAACCTTTCCCTTCACCTTCGCTGACTCTCTTCTTTTCTCCAGTTGTTCCATCCTGACTTCACTCTATTCTTCTCCTCTCTTCCACAGTCTCCACTGCTCTGAACAGTTGATCCTCAGTATCTAAATATATTTGCATTACAGTGTTCATATATAGTCAGTTGAGTCTTTTATAAATGTGTAATACCTTTTTAAACAGCGTTAAGTGAAAATCTACATCATATACAATCTTTACCTCCACCAGCTTAGTGAAGAGATACATGGATATTGTTGTGCTTTTGTAGAAGAACATGGAAACACCAGCCAAAAAGCCTAAAAAAAGGAATGGTAAAAGAGAGAAGTGTTAAATCAGGTGAGTGTGGTGACTCATGACAACATCCTGGGACTGTCCGCAGGGATGTTATTTAACATATTACACCATTCCCTTAGTACCGGCTATGAGTGCATGGAGTTCATCATCAATGTCACGAAGCCAGCGGAGGAGGCAGCTTGTTCCCTGAGTGAAGGAGAGGATAATAATAGAGGTTACTATTACAAAAAAAAGACAGCAAAAACACTGAATCCAGATGTGACTGAGATAAAACTAATAGAATTTACCTTGTAAATACTGACAAAAAATCCTAAAAAGGCTCCTAATTGGAAGTTTTCCTTGTTGTACAAGAGGGACAGGAGGCGCGAAGGTTTGGTGAAAATCTGTCTGAGTGCTGAGGGCATTTTAAGGCAGCACTGAATCAGATATCCGATACTGAACATCCTGACAAATCCCTTTACAAGAAAAAAGAAATAGTATTAGGTACAGAGCTGGAAACACAGACATAAAGAAGGTAAGGACTTATCGTTACCTTAGCACAGTAAGATATGCAGTTGTCATGGTAGTGTTTACAACATCTGTGCCTTGGACCACGTTTGCATCTGCAGAAATGAATTAAGTTCTTGTCACTGCTGTCAACAGAGTCACATGTATCTGCAGAATGGTGCGTGTTCTCTCACATTGATTCCAGCAGTTTCCTGGTGTAAGCGACCAGTGTTCTCCTGCTGGAGCTGAGCCTTTCTGTCGACCTCTGGGAATCCTCCATCTCCAACGCTGGCGTCCCCACAGGGGCTCTTACTGAAGCAGGTTCTGCGGTGCCAGAATGAGCTAGAATTTCTTCTTTACCAACAATGAACCTGTGACAGAAAATGACATTAACATGTAATGTCTGCTTCATCAGGAGCCTGAAACATCTGTGCAAAAACGGTTGAGACTTACTTCAATGCAGAAAAGGCGAAGCCATTAAGACCTTTTCTACTCCTGTATAATAAAGGAAAACATTGAAAACATGCAAAAATATGTGTAATTTTTTTTTTGTAAATAAAACGTCAACTGCATTTAACTGTACTAACCTGAAGTAGAACATATAGATTGAGGCAGTTATGCAAAAGAGAAGAATCTAAAAGAAAGAAAAACAGGAACAGACACTTAAATCAATATGGTGGAAAAATCTGACAAAGTCAACAAAACTGTTGAGTTGAAAAAAAAAAATTTAATCTCACTTCCATTCACAGAAGAGTACAATCAGGTTACATATGTTTTAGTGCATGTACAGATTTAGGTAGTTTAATACTGATTGTACTGTACCATACACAGTGGGTAAAAGCAATAGCACACGAACACATTCTTCCGAGATGTTATTTTTCTAGCTGACTGCACTCTTTGTTGCTCTGGGTCCTGTCTCTGTGAGGACGTCTTTGTTTCACAAGAACTCTACACAATGTCACTCTGGTTTCAATGACTGAATGCATGTCATAATCCATAGAAGAATACAAAATTGGAAATGGAATTTATTTATTGATAGATGATGGTGAAATACTGAACAACTGAGAAAAACATCCCACCACAAAACACTAAATAGATAACAGATGAGTGATATTGTACGAGATCTGAGGTGTTAGGGAGGAGCATCAAGGTTCTGCCGTACTTTTTTATGTCACAGAGTCACAAAGAAGAGACAAATTTACAACTTAAAATATTCTCTAGTATTTCTGGTATAACTGCACAGATCCAGATACTTCTACTATTACTGCAGTACTGACAAGTCCTTTGACTCTTTGGATCATCTTACCTCGCCATGTTTAATCGGCTTGATGATGCTGCGGGTGACGGCCATTCTGAACAAACTCTCTGTGGCCTAAAAAATGATATTCAACATCAAAAATTACACTGCGCAACAGAAGCGGATGTGTCTGATCAAGAAAAAAAAATCTTACCAGATTTGTCATGTATATTGCCAGCAGCCCCCTCCTACAGGATTAGAGGGAAAATATAAGCACTATTTACATATACATCATACCTTGTGCAATAAGTAAGTATACAGCGTGTAGATACTTTGTCACCTGCTTTTGCGCTCCAAGAGAATAGCAAAGAAGGAAGCAGGAAGTGCTGGTCCAAACCCAGAAGACCAGGAGTAGAATCCTCCCAGCAGTTTCCTGTAGTTGGAAATTAGAATTAGAATATATAATTTTGGGGTAAATGTTCAATTAGTTAGCATAAAAACACAAAATACAAAACACAAACACATGAACACTTTGGGTAACTTTGAATAGTTTAAGTATCATAACATTGCCATTGTATGTTTTGGTTTCTGTTAAAGACTTTAATTTTACACACCTGAAAATGCAGAAGAAAACCATGTAGAGTCCCCCATTTGCGGTGAGGAAAGAGGTAGATATTAGAATTTCAGGGAGGAGTCGATTTATATAGTAGTCTTTCTTCTTTCTCCGTAGAATGGCTGCTATCTGGGAGAACATACAGGAGTTTAGGTTTATGTTGTTGAGAACTGAAGTATGACATAGAAGGTCTCCCTGTTGATGCAGTTTATTACTGAAGAATTCAGGTCAGTCTGGCCAACAAAACCTCTGCCAGGTTCACATTTTTTACAGCCCTAATTTTAACCTAAATAATGCTTTCAGTTGTGAAGTGGAACTCTGAACTCAAGTACATATTTGCTCTTGTCTTAAAACAATTTAACCATTGAACCTATGTGGGAAACAGCTTTACTGAAGTTCCTGACTGAACTGGTTTGTCCTGTAAAACCCGCAACCGTTTAATTTCAGCCCAAAAGGCTGGCTTCTTTTAACGACCTCGCAAAGGAGAAAAAATACACTTTATATCAAAAAATATCATTGTACAATACGAGGATTGAAACTCAATATAATGAGTGTAGTTCCTGAATAAGACTCGAAACTTATTCCTACGCTTGGAAACGCGATGTGAAGATAGAATCATCGCAGAGAATCACGTTCTGTAATAAGCGTTGTAATAAAGTGCATGGGTCAACAGATAATGTATCTTTAAATTATCTTTACGAGGTTTATTTACATCAACAGAATACTACTTCTCGTTAGCAAGCTAACTTTAGCGCTAGAGTCCATAAGTCACGGCGTAGATTAGACACTGTAACGTACCAGATAAAGAGGGGCGTATATTTTAAAGGACACCTCCAGAGCTCCCCGTGTTACGTCCACCGCAGCCTGCAAACACGACGGGTGCCATGTGTGTCCAACTTCGTAGCAGTTGTGCGGTATTTTGCTCAGCGCACCCATTTCTGTGCTCTCTGGCACCTCACAGTTGCAACAGCCGCGTACTGTACGTGCGCGCTCTTGACTGGACAGATAACGCCAGTAACGTCAAAATCGTTGTGGACGCGCACGGCGCCAAGCTCGTACTGTGTTGCTCCACCTTGGTCAGCAGGTGTCGCACAAGATTCTCTAATGTAGCTGTAAAATGTGAGAAATAAGGAAGAAAGTGTTTTATTTGAATTACGCTTTTAAGTTTAATTCGGGTCTCGCCCTGAATATATTTTTAACGTGTGCTTTGTCAAGTTTCTTGATATATTTATGTTGAACGGGGTAAACAAGGTTTCTCGAACGTTCGGATTTTTGCCGCCATTCCCCTTTGGGGCCAGCTGGACAGTTTGTTATGGTGCTAAATGCTAACAAAACAACATGTAATTGCAGTGACGCATCATAAAACATGACTTGAGGCTTGAGAGGTGAAATTAATCTACACAAATACGAGCTCAGGTCTTTAGCATGGGGATATACACACACACCTACGGTCGCGCGCACGTATACTGTCCCGTGCTTACGCATCAATTCCGTTAAATTGACAGCCCATAGAGACGACATCGTGCCTAACTTTGCGTTATGGAGGTAATTATGGTCAATCATGTTAATTTCCCAGCAGGCAAAGGCAGTTTTCTACGTGCTTAGGACAAAAATCACCGAGGGGAAAAACTCAGGGAGGCGTCTCCGCTCAGACCGTATTCTCTTCCTCACTTTACTTTCATTGCCAGCAGCAGTGAGCGGTGGACGTGCGTTAATGTAGTTTGTCACATTTGCTATTCCCCGTGTCTGGACCTAACCCTCCATTCTTCAATTCAGGTCTGAATGAACTGAACGAGAAAACATGGACCTCACTTTACCGCTGTTGGCGGCCGGTCTGATACTCACACTGTCCCCTTCATGTACGGAGGGGAAAGAGAGGGTTTACTATGTGGGTATCACCGAGGTTGACTGGAATTATGCACCTAGTGGGAAGAATCTGCTCAACGGCCAACGGATCGAGAATGACCAGTGAGTTTTGTATGTCTTTATTTAGGAAGTTTCTGGATTTATCTGGAAAAGACATAGGTCTGCAGTTGGAAATGCTTTTTTCCTTCACTTCACATTAAATAGGACGTGTCAGAACACATTTATGTTTTGATATTACTCATATACTGAACGTTAACAGAGATGAAAACGCACTCCAATCGCAGGAAACAGCTGAAAAACACAGATTTGGACACAATGTAGCCGCATTCATTTAAAAATCACTTATTGTTATGAATTTTTGCCTTTTTCATTTTAAAACTTTGTAGTTCTGCTTGGACGTTAGTATTTACAATATGTCTGCCTCTTTAAACAGGCTAACTTCGTTTTGATGATGTTTTTATATTATTAAATCAACCAAAATAAATATTGAGACTGATTTATTTTCAAATCCCACTTATTTCAGCAAAAAATATAAATGGTTATTCGCACACTTTTAGTTTCAGGAATATTATCAGTAGTAATATCCTAATATCAGTAATATCCTAATATCAGTAATATCCTTGATAAAAAATATTGGTTTTTTTTTTTATTTTAAGCCCTCATTTTGTATTTTAGATCTGCTTGGGTTGCGTACATTGTCGACAACAATGCAATTTTTAATTAATTTTTTTAACTTATAATTACTAATTAGTATTATTGACAAGTTATATAGTTTGACAGGATCGGGAATGAGGTGATTAGAGGGACAACATAGACAGGAAGGTTCGGAGAAAAAAGCTATAGAAGCCAGATTGAGATGGTTTTGGACAGAGGATACATTAGTAGAAAAATGACCCTAGAAATGGAGCTACCAGGTGGGAGACAAAGAGCAGATTGATGCAGTGAGGGAGGACATGGAGGTAGTCAGGTGTCAGAGTAGAAGATACAGAGGGAGAAAGCCGAAAGGAAAAGATAAAGAAGTACAGTTGGAAAGTTGACCTCATTACTAAATGGGTTAAACGTCAGGTGAAGTGGATATGAGTCAATCTGTATCTCACTGTCATCATCTGAGTATACATTTTCTTACCAGACAGGGCGGTGACTTACTGTCTAGTTGAGCTCAACTGAAAGGAAACAATCACTTTCAGTGGCTGCCAACTCTGGTCTGTGTAATGGAAACAAACAGCAACTAAACTAAACAACTACGTTGTGCTGTGTTAGACGTGTAAACAACGACATATTAAATGCCTCTTGTTGTTGTATGTTGTTATGATATTGTGATGTTATGTTTTTTCTCTGGTCTAGTTACAGAAACATCCACATTTCTGTTCTTGTTCATCTACTTTATATCTTTTTAGAGTCGCATCTACATTCCTAAAAAGAGACTCCAGGAACATCGGCAGTACCTATAAGAAGGCGGTGTACCGACAGTTTACTGATGGTACCTACAGCAAACAAGCTGTACATCCTGATTGGCTGGGCTTCCTGGGGCCAGTTCTGCGAGCAGAAGTTGATGATGTCATTGTGGTCCACCTTAAGAACTTTGCATCCAGACCGTATTCTATGCATCCTCATGGAGTTTTTTATGAGAAGAATGCGGAAGGTACATCCATCCATCAGTTTCTATCAACTAGGGATGTCCATTAACTTTTGTCCATCTGATCTCGCCACTGTTATTTAAACACTTCTGCCAATTCTGTTATGAAGTGATACATACATACGTATACATTTATGCAGCCGTTTGCCCCCAAAACTGAGATAAATGTCTGAAAACCCTACGACCAATTCCAGCAACTTTGGCAAAACCCAGGCAGTGTATTACCAGACATCCTTATCGCAGGAGAAAAAGATGACAAACTTACTATAATCTAACCCTAATCTAAACCTAATTGTGATAATATTAAACAACCGATGTAATCGGACATCTCAACCCCATCAGCTCTCAATCAATTTCTGGCCTGATACAATATCTGCATTTCTTTAAGAAGCTGTCCTCCTGAAGGAAGTACATTTTCTTTTCTTTCTCTTCCATTTTTCTGCAGTCAAAAACTCTCTCATTTCTCACTTTAAGCAAATCTATTCTGCATCTATTTGCTGATAATAATTAGTGCATCAAGTGACTGACCTGTAGCAGAGTGCCGACAATGTCTTCTTGACATTGTCTGCACGTGAACAAAGCACAAGCTGTTTAATCCCTGCAGCTCATCCAGATGTTACTGCCCCCCACCCCTGTACCCTTCTTTTTCAAGCACATTTTGTTTCCTGGAAGTCTGAGGTGGGTGACTAGAACTCAAACTGAAAGTGAAACTATGACAACGTGGCTGACTATAGTTTTCTGCCTGTTGTGATGACTTTTGCAGTTAATCCATCCAGAGATCTTATTGTTTTCAGCAGTGCATTGAGCAGAAGTGAATTTTTAGAATAAACAAGAACCCCCCAGTAGGTTGTCTGCAAAGTAAAAACAAATAGGTTGTGAAACATGTGTTTCGCAGAGGTTGCTATGGCAGTGATATCACTGCCATCATATACTTATATTAATTAGATCAATCATGTATTTATTAACAATGGCTAGAGATAAGCTGTTAGCTTTGGATAAGGTTGAGTTTGTGCCGAGGAGGAGTTCAGTTTTGTTTCTGTTTAGTTTGTGGAAATTAGCGGTGAACCAGGTTTTAATTTTGGAGAGGCAAGAGGTGAGGGAGGGGGGTGAGAGCATGGGTTTGCAGGAGAGGTATCATCAGCATAGCAGTGTAAGTGGATATTAAATTTTCAGAAAATGTTACCATGTGGGAGGAGGTAGATGATGAAGAAAAGGGGCCCCAAGACAGATCCCTGGGGTACACCTGTAGTGACAGGGAAGGGTTTTGATGTGAGTGATTTCAGTTGGACGTGTTGGGTGCGGCCTGTGAGGTAAGAACGGAACGAGGTGAGGGGATAATAATAATAAACCCTTAAGAGAGAGACAGCACCACTACTTAAGAGGGAGACACCACTTGGTCTTTGGGCGTGTAACCAATTTATTCGAAGAAGTAAAGAAGTATACACATCGTTTTAATTACTTTCACATTGAATTGCCCTGAACTGAAGAAAAAAAAGCATTGGTAGGTAAACATTTTCGTCAACCGCCTATTTTAATAATATTAAAAAAAATATATAAATTAACTGGTAGGGGCATAAGCACAAACAAAGTGAAATGTAATTTTCAACCAAATGCATACACATGAGACACCCTGCTTTTTACATAATGACAGTGTTTACTCATTAGGTTTGGTATTTGACCATCAGGGGCACACTACCCAGATGGGACGTCAGGCAAGCTGAAAGAGGATGACTCAGTTCCTCGTGGAGGAAACTACACTTACCGCTGGGAGGTCAGGCCAGAATACGCCCCCACAGATGATGATGCAAACTGCCTGACCTGGGTCTACCACTCTCACATAGACGCTCCCAAGGACATCAATTCAGGTCTAATCGGGGCTCTGCTCACTTGTAAAAAAGGTAAAATATATGGGCCTCCATGTCCTCCATCAATCACCTCTTTGTCTCCTACCTGGTAGCTCCATCTCTAGGATCATTCTTCTACCAATGTATCCACTGTCCCTCCTCTGAACATGCCACCTCATTCCTGATCGTGTCCATCCTTGTCTCTCCTAAAGAGAATCTCAACGTCTTTAACTCCTCTACCTCCAGCTCAGCCACCTGTCTTTTACCAGTTCCATCCATCATGGCTGGTCTCACAACCATCCTCTAAACCTTTCCCTTCATCCGAGCTGATACTCTTCTATCACATGGTATATATTTCTTATAGGAGAAAATATTAAGAGTTTTTTGGGATGTTCTTGCAGGCGTCCTGAAAGACGCAAACCTAGAGTCTATGGAAGAATCAGCCCGCCATGATGTGGACAGGGACTTCTTTATGATGTTCAATGTAGTTGATGAAAACAAAAGTTGGTACCTAGATGAAAATATGGAAAGCCTCTCCGATCCACCTGATCGAGATGATCCAGATTTTGAGGAATCAAATCTGATGCACGGTGAGAGTTAACCTTCATGAGAGATGTCTTGAAAACCTTAACTGTAACTTTTAAGTTATGTAGTTTTTTTTCACAAAAATAACTTTTTTGTGCTTCAGCTATTAATGGATACATGTATGGAAACCTGCCTGGTATCCAGTTGTGCCAGCACCGGAAAGTAGCCTGGCATTTATTTGGCATGGGTAATGAGGTGGACATTCACTCGGCTTATTTCCATGGGAATACCCTTCTGGACCGTGGTCACCGCACTGATGTCCTCAGCCTGTTCCCGGCCACATTTGCGACCGCTGAGATGATCCCCAGAGGAACAGGGAGGTGGCTGCTTACCTGCCAGGTCAATGACCACTTACAAGGTAAGAACTTTTACCTCTCTGCTTCAGATTTTATAACAACCTGGCAGAAAGGCTGACTTTGCAGACAGGAAGTCAGGGCGTGATAAAACATGTCTTCATGAAATGTATTTTATTCCTTACCCTCATGTATCAGGTCTATTTCCTTAACAAACTTTACAAATAGCTGCAGAAATACACATTTTTAATCAAATTTCTTTTCCAGCTGGTATGCAGGCATTTTATGATGTGAAGTCATGTGACGCTGAAGCCAACGCGACAGTGACAAATGGTGTTGTAAGAGATTACTACGTGGCAGCAAAGAAAGTTCAGTGGGACTACGCTCCCTCTGGGAAGGATCTGATAAACGACCTGTCTCTCACTGACGCCGATGGGTATGTAGTTATGAACAACACGCTGGAGAATAACAAGCTCTAAAAAACTAAAATATTTGATGTTGTCTGTGTTTAACCTTTATTCTAAATCTACTATATTTTTCAGGCCTAGAAAAACCTATGATTTTCTCATTAATCAACAGTGCACCTTGTAATGTGGTGCGCCTTATATGTGGATTCTGGTTGTGTTACGTGACTTCAAACTGGGCTCAAAATATGTGCAAATGTAAAAGTACAACTTCCTTAAGTTCCAAAGTCGCATGACATTTGGTTTTGTTGGAGCATTACAGCTGCTGCAGTCAGAAGCCTCAATACAGAAGACAAAAATGAATAAAAAATCAGTTTCCCATTGATTCTGTGTAATACAACACTGAACTCCAAACCCTGTGGATCAGGGTTTTGAAAAACTATAGGATTCACCGTAAAGGTGGAGAAAAAAATCTATACGATATTATTATAAATTAAACTTTCACATGTAGGTGGGGGCCACAAAATATCATTCCACGGGCCGCAAATTGCCCACAGACCCCTGGGGTAGAGTAATATGTACTGGGGTTTAATGTAATGATATGGTGTGTGTGTGTATATGGGCCACAAAATGCCACCAGTTCAGAGATATGCTTAGGATTTTATCATCTGATGCAATCAGCATTGAACAGCTAAGTAACAGCAATGGGATTGTTTAGCATAGTGACAAGACAGAATTATTGCAATTGTTAAACTCGAACACTGTAGATGAAAAATCTGATGTTTTTTTATACTGTTTTGTTTATATGTTACAACAAAACGGCGTTAAGAGTTCTGACTGAGGTGAATAAAAGACGACTCATATGACTATTCCTTGTCACTTAATGCCACTTATAATCCAGTTCCCCTTATGGTTTCAAAAATGAAGTAGTTGTTTCTAATTTACAGTATACCTAATAGCTTCATTTCAGTTCTATGACTGTGCTTTGTTGAGATTGTTATGAAGACTCAGTGACCCTGACACCCGTCATTTTAACTGGTGTGAAAATATTTTTTTGTAGTCTTGATGTTTTGGTCATTTGTTGTGTGATTGAAATGACCCAGACATTATTGGATCCAGTTACTGGGCAGCTTCTTAGTGTCTGGAACAAAACATTTTTGACAATGACTTGGTTGTTGTTGTTGCACCTTTGTTACTGGACATCTCCTCTCTTACCCTCTGTATCATTTCTGTCTCCTTCTGCTTAAGGGATTCAGAGATGTTTTTTGGCACAGGTTGTGGGAGAATTGGAGGTCAGTACATGAAAGTAGTATACAGAGAGTACACAGACGATACCTTCACCTTTGAAAAGGAAAGAAACCCGGAGCAGATACACTTAGGGATCTTAGGTAAAGTTTCCCAAAACTTTTACTCTTGTGTCTGTTATTTTGTTCTCATCTTTGACCTCTTTCAGTCTTTTCTCTCTAGTTACAGACTTTTTTTTGTTTATGACAAGGTCCTGTCCTGAGGGCTGAGGAAGGAGACACCATAAGAGTGACATTCCTCAATAATGCTGATGGAAATTATAGTATCCAACCTCACGGGCTGCACTATGACAAAAAATTCCAGGGTAGCGTTTATGAGGATGGTAAGGAAGCAGATGACACAACCTTATTCATTAAAATTTATTTAAAAAAAAAGAGAAACTAAAATGCTTCAAATAATCTTGTTTCTGTATCGTTCTTGCAGGTGTTGTCAAGCCAGGCTCCCATGTTGGACCTGGGGAACGTTTTATCTACAATTGGCAGGTCCTAGAAGGTCCATCTCCTTCTGACTCTTCCTGCATTTCCTACTTATACTATTCAGCCACTGATCCCACCAAAGACACAAACTCTGGACTAGTGGGACCTCTGCTTGTGTGCAAGAAAGGAACGCTAGGCCAGAATGGAACCCAGGTAGTTGGGTATATTTAAGCTTTTACTGCATTTCACTGGTTACGAATTAAATGAAGAATAATTGATCATGAATAAGCAAATTATCTTTGCAATTAAGTGCAGTAAAAAGGAACCTAGTAAATCCCATTGACCAGTGGTACCCAATCACTGGGTCGGGGACCAGTACCATTCCGTGGTTGAATTGATGCCGGGCCGATCTGGCTATTACTTACACTTGATCCATATCCATATCAACAAAATAACTTGTGGCTAGGATTTCCATCCTAGGAAATATTTTCTCGGTGAAGACAACAGCAATAAACTCAAAATGAGTCATTGATACAAGATTCTAACTTTTTATACCGGTCTGGTAGCAGAACGTTATAGGATATAGATTTTATAGGTAGGAAAATATTTCAGAACACCGGAAATTTAATTTTTTTAAGGAGTTTATTTATTTATTTATCTGACACAACTTAACTGGCGCAAAAAAAGGTCAGGGAACACTGACCTAGAGTAGAAGATGCAAGTTCTTTTTGGAGTTAGGAAATGATGTTTTAAATGATACCTGTCCTTCTGATTTTCATCTGTATTTTAATGCATTACTTCATAGAAAAGTGTGGCCAAAGAGTTCTTCCTTCTCTTTTCTGTCATGGATGAAAATGAAAGCTGGTATTTGGATGAAAATATCCGGCACTTTTGCACCAACGAGTCAAATGAGGAGCCTGACGACTTTGTGGAGTCCAATAAGATGCGTGGTAAAGTTTTTACCCCCATAAATAACTCATTCTTTAGTATTACTATTTCAATTGTTGTGGTGTCCTCCTCTGTTAACTGTCTTGACCGTTCTTATTTAAGCCATAAATGGACGCATGTACGGGAATCTGGACGGTCTGGAGATGTGTGCAGGGGACGTAGTTCAGTGGTATGTCTTTGGCCTGGGCACAGAGGTGGACCTTCACGGAGTCTATTTTGAAGGGAACACATTCAAGACTCAGAACACGACACGTGACACCATCAGCGTGTTTCCTCACACCACTGCCTCGGTCAGCATGCAGCCCAGCAGCCACGGTTGGTCAGAGCTCACTCTCACTCACATTCACACACAGGATACGGCAGTGACCACTAAGCAAACAGGAAGTGTGTCTCTCCCAGTTCGTTTATTACAGGATCCTCAGATGACCTTGACCTTCACATTAACTCCACCTGGTGGAATTTACACTTCCATGTGATTTGTAAATGACATTAGAAAAGACAGAGTTTAATTTTCTTTTATTGTTTGCTATTTTTAATTATTTGCCCTTTTGATTCTCCCATTTTTTTGGTCTTCTTTGATCTCTTCTTTTTCTTTTTTTTTTAAGATCTAATTTCCTTTCCTTACTCTACTTTCGTCTTCCTACTTCTGCATCCTCAACTTTTTCTTATAATTTTTCATGATCTTATTATCACCATTCCTTCCCATTTATCTTACAGTATACAGTATACGTGCATCTAAATCATCTAAAATACTTCTTCTCCCGTCAGGTCTGCATGAAGTGAGCTGCAGGGTAACAGACCACTACTCAGGTGGTATGAGGGCGCAGTACAGGGTGGGCCTGTGTCCAGGGCGTAAATCTGGACACATGATGAAAGAGCCCACCAGGACTGTGCAGTACTTTATCAGTGCTGAAGAGGTAGAATGGGACTACTCACCTAGTAGAAAGTGGGAGCTGGAGAAGCACTCTGCCGAGGACAGGTGTGTGTGTGAGTCACAATAATTGTAGGATGACACGAGGTGCTGGTGCAGCAGCTGCAGCAGCATGTGATTAGCTGCTGCTTTCCTTATTGCTGTTTGTTAATGGTGGCTAATTGGTGCATGTGTCCCCAAGTCCTGGCAGCATTTTTGTGGAGAAAGGGGAGAACAGAATCGGGTCCCGGTATAAGAAGGTGGTCTACAGAGAATACACTGAAGGCAGCTTCAAGGCACAGAAGGTTCGGGATCCCAGTCAACAACATCTGGGAATTTTGGGTACGTCCAGCCAATGTATTTGGATTCCTGAGTATGATATGAAAAAAAAAAAATTAGTCTGACAAGACTGAAACTAAAAAGAATCTAGACTTTAGAACTTATAGATTTCACACAGGAAAACAATTTTGTTTGCTTATATTTTGTTGTGCACACACGTCGTTCTAATTATTTATATGTAGAGATACATGGATGGATGGATGAATGTGTGGATGGATGGATGGGTAGATAGAAGAAGTTGGTTTTAAGCAGGTAGACGTTGACTGTTGCTCCTCATTTCCAGGCCCAGTTATCAAAGCGGAGGTTGGGGAACAGATTGTAATTACGTTCAAGAACAAAGCCTCCAGAAATTACTCCATCTCTGCCAGTGGGGTCAAAGCGTCTGGATCACACACTCACGTCAAACCAGGTGAGATACAAGAGCGGATATATTTAAAAATGTGAAAGACACCAGTTCAGACCAGTGCTAACGAACAGAACTTTGTTTCTTCAGGTCACATACTGGAGTTGACATGGGATATTCCTGAAAGCTCTGGTCCCGGGGTCTCAGATCCCAACTGTATCCTTTATGCATACTATTCCACTGTGGATTACATCAAGGTGAGCAGATAAAACAAGATCTCTGCAGTTTGAAGTGTGTTCAACCCAGACTCCCTCTCTGTGATGTGTTTATGTTCAGGATCTGTACAGTGGTCTGTTGGGGCCTTTGGTGATATGCAGACCTGGAACTCTCCGACAATGTGATAGGGACGGACCAGACAGAGACAGAACTGATGTAGAAAAGGAGTTTGCTCTGCTCTTCATGGTGCATGATGAAAACCAGTCGTGGTACTTGGATGACAACATCAGAACATACCTTGGCACGGAGCCCGGTTCCTTAGTGGAAGATGAAGACTTCACTGAGAGTAACATGATGCATGGTAAGAGATCAGGATGATGGAGAAAAGATATTTTTGAAGTCACATAAACATAAGAAGGAAAGATAAAAATGGGCTCTCTACTAATCCAATGTAAATCCAGTATGATCTTTACGTTTGACATTCCTGTTATATGTATTTCTTCTTCTCTCTTGGTGATCTTTCTTTACTACCCTGGGAAACAAAGGTATAAATGGGAAGCTGTTTGGAAACCTCAACGGGCTGGTGATGAGACAGGGCCAGAGGGTTAACTGGTATCTACTGGGCATGGGTAACGATGTTGACATGCACACTGTTCACTTCCACGCTGAGACCTTTATCTACAAGGTACTGCTAACTGCAACTATACGTGTTGACAGATAAAAAAACATCGCGTGTTGGTATTAAGGTCACTCGTTTCTTAGTTAACTTTTCTCAAGTGTTTATTCCCCTTTTTTTGTTTCACACTTCCTCTCCCAAACCACTCACCCCCCCGTACATGAGTCAGACTGATAAAGTCCACCGCGCTGACGTCTTCGATCTGTTCCCCGGTACTTTCCGGACTGTGGAAATGGTTGCCAACAACCCAGGGACTTGGTTACTCCACTGTCATGTGACTGATCACATCCACGCAGGCATGGAAACCATTTTTACCATTGAAGGTGTGTAAACCTACGTGATCTAATCCCTATATTTTATATATAATTACAAAGGGACACCTACAGTCCAAAGCATGGACATTCATTTTCAAAACATATTCCAGCTTTACATTTGTTTAAGTCACGGGCCAGACTGAATAATTATTGAAAATTAACTGTATATATTTCCCCTTCTCCAGGTATGAAATACAGGTTTTCCCGTATCTGTAGCCCTTTCAGATCCCTTTAATGTTTTTTTTTAAGTATAAGGAGTTTATACTGCTGGAACAACTCTAGTGCATATTTGATACGATCTTGTGGGCCACATATAATTACGTTATATGTTTGGGGCCAGATTTGGCCCCCGGCCCTGAGTTTGGCACCTGTGCCCTAAAGCAAGCGAGGGGAAATTGACATGAGGCTTTAAGAGCTGACAGATGGAATGATGTATGAAGAAAAATGGTTAAAGTCATGCATATAAAGGAAAGAAATGGTAAAATGCTTTTAGCTTTTTTTAACGCCCTCTATTGGGGAATTTGGGAAGGGTAAGCAAAAGGCAGAAGTATAATTATGTTATGATTATAATATTATTTTATAAATAATGTAATTTGGACAAGTTTTGCAGGCCAGCTTAAAGAGCAAGACCATCATCAGTCCCAATCTTTTTTTGCCATGTTGACTGAATTTGCTGTTAAAAACACTTTAGCTAACATTATAACAATGTGTTATTTTCTCTTCCAGACATTTCATCAAATGGTAAGCACATAAATTATTATTGTTTTCATTGTAAATATGATTTCGTGATCCTACTCTTTGAAGAATCCGCTGTAACTCATCTTGAAATCCTAATAACTATCAGTAGGTCTAGTCCTGAACTCGATAAATCACAGTAAACGATGAACTATTGCTCCTCTCTTATCTCTGGTTTCCTTCCTTTCTCTCTTTATCTCACTGTCTCCTTTTCCAGCAGCTCAGACGTGGACAGGGACACCGCTGCTCCTGTTTATATTTGGTCTCATTGCTGTGGTTGAATTCTGCTGAAAACACTGGAGCCTTATGTAACCACATTTCTGGTTGAGGGGGGTGTAATATTTATATGTAGTAAGGTATATAGTATACAATTCTATAAGAAAGCAACACCTATTATGTCATGTGAATAGAATTTAAAGAGTAATTTGTAGTTTTATACCTTTGGCTAGTGCTGACCCTGGGGGTTTTGACAGCGGTGCAGGCCCCACGCCGCTCCCCTTATCTTGAACACAGTGAGGGCACATTCCGTTGCGTGTTGCACAACAGTGATAAAATTCTTTATTTTTGGTCGACAGTGCAATGTTTTGTCCTATGTCTCCTGAAACGATGCTCTGAGTTAAACATTTGTCGCTGCTCTTACCACGGACTGATGTACATTTTATTCCACATGTGAAATTATATAGAATAAATATTAAAATTTTATAATTTGTTGTCAATGTTTCAGAGTTTGTAAATACCTCGGCTGTTTATTGGTTTTCCGACAATGATTGTCTGTCAGTGTGCAGCCCGCCCCAAGACACAGCACAGGATAAAGCTGTGGCGTTGGATACCTGTACCACCACAAGATGGCGTTATTTAAAAGAAAAAAGAAAGTAAAACTCAATGTGCACTGGTCATGTAAGGGGCATAAATAAAACAATATATATACATTGTGTAGAAATATATACAGTGTAGATACAATATAGCCGAAAGAGTTGCTAAGTTGCTTATTGAAATAATTAAAATGAAGGTACTTTTAGAGATAAGACAAGATACACGTAGAACTAAATATTAGATATTAGATTAAATATTTTATTTACTTTGGTTTATGTTTGAGGAGTTTGCATAGTGCTTTGAGGAGTAAACTGCAAATATTGGTTTGTATAATCTGGTAAATGCAAGATGAAATGCACATATAGCATCCTATGTCGGCCTTAAGGTGGGGCTATATACGCATTTTAGGCATATTAAGTGTGCAGTATCAAACACGCAACGGGTCAAAGGTAAAATTCAAATTTCACAGCCGTACATGTTTATCTGTTACACAGAGTATAAATGTGTTAATATGAAATTCTATCAAAAACAGTAGTTTGTCCGAGGCTAAGCTAAGCTAACACTCACCGTACAGTCTTCATATTTCACTGACAGCTGTGCAATATTTATCTAAGCTGCTATTGAGAACAGTTACCACAAATATTTACATATTTTCCTCTGCATTTTGCGTAAAGCAAAAGTATTAACACATAGACCAATAGAATCCTTGCTAACGACCACAGGGCTAAGTGCAGATGAATAAAATACAGAAATTATATAATCTTACAAAAGAATGTTTAATAAATACTTGTCTTTTGAAAGTTTGATATCCTCTGTTTTGTATTAATAAGTGTATTGTTTTCTAGAGAAGCCAGACTGAGATGATTTGGACATGTTCAGAGGAGGGACAGTGGATACATTGGTACAAGAATGATCCTAGAGATGGAGCTACCAGGTAGGAGACAAAGAGGAGATTGTAGGGTGCAGTGAAGGACGCTGTGGAGGTAGTTGGAGTTAGAGTAGAAGATAGAGAGAACAGGAGTAGATGGAAAAAGTTGTATTGGCTGCGTCAACCCTCAAAGGGACAAGCCTAAAGTATTACTTAACCGTTAAATCTGAGCGGTATCATCAGCAAAAATGTGACCTTATTGATCTGTGGACGTCTGGACACTCAGTCGTCCTCTACCTTGTTCATTAAGCATTGATGGACAAATTGATTAATTTCACAAACTGTTGTTTTGAAAAAGATCCTCCCCACCCCCCAAAAAAGGCTGGTTAGACTTTCAAAGCCTGTGTCTTTACCTTTAATCAGAGGCGTTGATGACAGTCATTACCACACATTACCATATCACTGTTTGTTTGGACAAGATGAGTGTTCACTCACACACTCATTTACATGCATTGATTACAGTTTCATTGTGACACGTTGTAAGTGGACCATCAGTGGAGATCCAGACTTGGGAAACCGATCATCACTGCTGATGACATCACCTTCGCTTTCACAAATAATGATTAACAAAATACAATATTTTTCCATAGTTCTTTGAGTTTAACTTCTTTAATAGTAAATTCTTGAGGAGCAACATCGTATTCTAGTTCTATCTATCTATCTATCCATTCTAAAAATTCTAGGAGAGAAAACAATGCCACAAAATTACAAAATTCTTTTAGAATGGATCATTCCCAATATGTGGACTAAGGTCATGCACATTCAGCAGTATTGTTTTATTTGGATTATTCTTTTTTTTTTACCTAAACTTCCAGAACCGAGTCATTTTATACCCAAACTCAACACTATCTGTCAGAGTAAAATAGTGTAAAAGTGTAAGAGTAAAATACTCTTACACCGGAAGTCATTTATTATTATTAAACTACATTTATTAAACTACAGAAGAACTGATCGTTTGAACATGTGACAGCTTTTCAACCATAGTTTTGACAAATCCGTAGTTTTGACAAATCCATGTGACTTGCAAATATATTATATTAACAGAACATTTTCTGTTGTTTGATAAAGTTAAAAAATACACTTGATAATTTAAATTTTCAACAACATTAACAAACTATTTTCTAGATCCATGTCAACTGCTTTCCCTGAACAGGAAAAACAAATTGCAAGGTAAATATTTCACACACATTCGATGGTAAACACGGCCTCAGCCTCCTTTTTATCAGTTCCTCTCATTGATCCTTAACAGCTGCTGCAGCATCCTTATCTGGAAAAGTCCATTATGTTTTCAAGCAGACTTTGTTTTGCTTGATTAATCCTTTCCACTGTTCCTGGTCAAAGTGTTTCTGACTTCCCACTGCACTGTGCCTTGATAAAATCAACCTGTGCCATCTCAAAGAAACATTAAAGGTCGACTCAGGGGTTGGTCCCATATGGAGTCTATAGGGGGCGCCCTCTGCAGCTCACAACAGTATATAAAATGAGTCCCTGAGAAATGGTCTTTCAAACCTGACCAGAGAACATCAGAGAGAGAGGAGCTAGAAACTGCTGCTCAGATCCTGCGGAGGTAAATAGTACTATGATATATGTATATTAGAGTAGTAGAGGAAGATACAGAATATATACAGTAGAAATATATTTATATGCAGGTTGTACAAGATATAATTCACAATTGCATTGATGTTTGGCTGAAGAAGACTAACTCACATGTTCTATGTAAATATCTGTATTATATTTTGTTTATTTTTCTCAGTATTTTATTGCTGGTATTCATAATTAACTACTAGATTTCTTTACTTTTACTTTAGTAGCTGAGTTGTTTGGGAGCAAGTAAAGAGAAAGAAAGAAAGAGATTAATTGACTAAGCCGATTTGTCTGCTTGTTTGCTTGTCCGGGGCAGCTTCTTTTTTTTTTATTTTGGATGCACAACAAGTAATTACAGAGAAAAGCTGGCCGCGCTTCGATGAGCAGAGAACATATTTACGGGGTGGGCAGAAATAAAGAGGAGGAGGAGGAGGAGGAGAGGGGGAGAGTGAGGGGCCAGGAGATGAGGGGGGAGTGAGGGAGCCCCAATTTTCTCCCAGAGTCCAGTTTGATCCAGTTTTTCTGACTAAACAGCACAAACCCATGTGGATGCTGCTTCAGCTGCATGTTCCCGTAACCTGATATAAGCTCCCTGTCCATGCTGCAGTGATGTCATGATCTTTGTACTGGCAAGAGAGTTAATAATTCGCCGCTCTTCATTACTATGAGTTTAGTTTAGTTTCTGCATAAATTTCTCTATGTCTTATTTGAGAAATCTGTTTTGACCAGTCAGTCCATTTTCTTATGTTATTTTTTTTCTGTGATTACTAAGACTGAAACTTCTTCAAAACTTCCACTGATTTCATTGATAGGCTAACTATAAAACCTCCCACTTCCACCCCACAGATAAGTGACCGAGGCTCCTCCATCCTGGGTCAGTCAGGACGACTCTCCCCTCTCTGCTGCTCTTTCTCTCCCTCTGCCTCTTGTCTTTCTCCTCCTGTGTGAAGCTCACCTTTCCCTGCAACAATGCCTCCGACCCTGGCCACAGCCTTCGCCAGGCGCTGGTGGATGGCAGTGACGGCCATTATTGAGAATCTGCTCTTCTCCGCCGTGCTGCTGGGATGGGGATCTCTCCTCATCATGCTGAAATCCGAAGGCTTCTACTCTTACCTATGCAACGAGGAAGGTGAGTGAAAAGTTTGAGTTTTGTGTCTTTTCTCCCTTATTTTTCTTCATACTGTAGCAGTTGCCCAATCCGTGGGAACTGGACTTCCCTTTTCTCATGAAACTTGCTGTCTCTGCTGTTAGGGAATGTAAATGAAGAAGTCCTGAGAGACTGATTCGTATTTAAAGGCCGTTACTGAACACCCCCACTCTCACCTCCTCCATTCTTTGGAAGAATAAAAGAATTACCTGAAAGGGAATTTACCTATTTTAAAGACAGAGGAAGTGTTTTATATTCTTCAGGCTTCTGCTTTTATAGTCTTAGAATTATATCTATATATGTTGATGCTCCAAAATGACAAAATAATGTTGTTTTGAAAAGTAAAATTTCAGGTTAAACTGACATTTTTTGGAAATATCAATCATTACCTGAGTCGCAGGGGCAGCAATTTCCATGACTCTCACCCAAATACCACTGTCCCCATATAATAAGCCTTCCTGCATGTGGTGAGCCCATTGGAATTATTATACTAATATCCAAATAAGCTTTAACCTGCACTGTTGCTTTAATATGTCATTTATATTTGCTGTAAATTAACCAATATAGTTTGTGCACAACTGGAGAATTTTATGTACAGTAATCATTCTACTCCATCCTGAGAGAATTGACCTGTTCTTTTTCTACCAAGTCTGCATCCTTAACCACTAGGCCTCCATTGTTGCACAGAATACTTACAAACAAGATTAAATTGATAAAATTAATTATATAAAGAGATTCAATAATAAAATCTAAACTATTTTTGCACAAAATACCCTTTTTCCTTTATGTCAAAAGGCACAATGCAAAAAAAAACTTCTTTGATGCTTATTAAAGTAAGTGGAATATGGGTAAAAAAAATCTGTTAAGTTAGAAAAAATGTAGTGGTCATGATTTTCTGCCTTGTCAGATTATTTTTGTTAACGTCTTATACATTTGTGTGACATAAACTATAATCTTATCCTGACCCGGTTAGGAAAATAATGCAAAACATTTTCATCAGTATTAATTTATCGATAATTGTCTTTTCAGCATTTATAGCAACCCTAATGGAAGGTTCACTTCCTGAACCATTGTCATAGTAATCTTATCTACATCTGATGACATAAGACAGAGGGAGAGCAGCCGAGTGCTTTACACCGACATGTGACATGTGGTGTCCAGTGGCTCAGAGCTCCACCACCAGCAGCAGCAGCACAGTTTATGACCAGTAATATGGGTGTTCAAAGTTCACAGATGAAGACAGATAGGAAAGTGATGAACAGTAGAAATCAGACCGCGATTGAGCTGACGGTAATAAAAAACAGGTGAGGTGGAGATTAGAGATTTGTGCACATGCAGCAGAGATATGACTCTACTGATTTAAGCTTGTTTTATATGAGGAGGACGGTGAACCCAGAGGGCAATGCTTCACTACTGATAAATTCATTCTTCTAGGGGAGGCGCTGTTTCTCCCAAAAGTGCTCCGAGACAGGAGTTCGACACTGTCGTGAAGCACATTAATGTGGTCGACGAGACGAGATCACGCGTGAACTTTACGGTTTCCATCTCTACCTACCAAGTTGCCACAAAGGTGTCAATTAGTTAAGTACAGACATGGCGTTGTTTGCTCCTTGTCCTCCCTTGAACTTTGACGCCTTGTCGTGATAAAGAGACATTGATTGCGAATGACATCTTATCAATTTCATCCTTGGAATTCTACCACGAAAACAGATTGGCACGTTTCAGAGTTCTGTGGGTCGAAGGTAAACACGTGCAGGACTCGTTGTTGTTGTACTTGATGAGGTTTGTTTCAGTCTCCACAACTGCCACCCAAGTCACACTACTCCATACTGTGAGGCGTCTTGGATTGGTGAGTCCACTAGAAGTTTTGTGGAACCTCAGTGGGAACCTGGCAGTGGACTCAAACAAGAAGCCTTGCGGACCCAGGACCAATTCCTTAGCCACCACTGCCACCTTTAATTGAAAACTGTTTAAGCTAAACAGAAAATGCGTTTCCTTCCAAATATACTTTACCCTATTATTTTACTCATGTCATCAAATGTAACAATGTTAGCAAAAACTGTTGTACGTATCTAGTGCAATGTTAGCCCAAAATTAAGCAAATTGTTGATGACTAAAAAATTAAAAGACAGAAAAAAAGAAAAGTAGTTTTGGTTGGCACCATATACCTGAAAGAACCACAAAATATTAGCTAGTTAGTAACCTAAGTAGCTAGGTAATGTAGCTTTAGTCAGTGCACGAAAGCTAACCTAACTATAGAGTTAGCTTCAACATAACTCAGTTGTGCAGTCATTGTTAGACTAGTCAAAAATGTTACAAACTTACCAGTTACAAACCAACCAAAATAGCTAATGTTAAGAAAGGAAAGTTAGCTAGCAGCCATTTAAGGAATTGTATAAAATTTACTCCAAAAACTGCGGTGTTGCCCAAGTGGTTAAAGAAACCAGACTTGTATCTGGAGTGTTCCTGGTTCGAAACCACCAGCTGCCAGGCTACCACTTAGGTCCACTGAGCATGGCACCATCTCCAAACACTGTTTCCCGCTGCTTAAATCACCCCAGCGTTCCTATTGGTGATAGGCTAACATCTCCCAGTGGTTGTAGTTCACAATGTCACAATGACAAGATGATTCCTAAACTGCAGAATTTCTTCAATTTTTTTCAGGTAACAGTTCCAGCCATAACCTGTCCCTGCCTGAGCCCACGCCAACGCCAGATGAGTATGCAGACTACTACGAAGACCTGGGGGACGGGGTCGAGATGAGACCCCTGGTGCCACCAGATGGGCCCATGAAGATGAACGGCTGGTTGATCTGTAAGGAGCAGGATGAGATGTTGAACTTGGCCTTCACCGTGGGCTCCTTCCTACTCTCGGCCATCACTCTGCCTCTGGGCATTGTGATGGACAAATATGGGCCTCGCAAGCTACGTCTCCTGGGCAGGTGAGTAGGAAAGACTTCTATGAATGAGGTTGTATGAGTTTAAATGTTCACAGAAACATCTGACCCTTATATTTGCTTTCAGCACCTGCTTCGGGCTGTCTTGTCTTCTCATTGCCTATGGAGCTTATCAACCCAATGGTAGGTTTTGTCCTGCACAGAATTTTAGAGACGTTTGTTTGTTTACTGACAAACTTATGACCTAATGTGTGTCCTTCACAGAACTCTCTGTCCTTATCTTCATCGCCCTGACTTTCAACGGCTTCGGGGGCATGTGTATGACGTTCACCTCTCTTACGGTAAGTGTTCCCTGTCCCCTTTGTTGCTTTTTGTGCAAATTTTAGAATTCATCTCTATGTTATTCTACTCAAATCTGAGGTCTGAGGGCCACTTGTGGTACAGACGCAACCTCAGAGTGGTCCAGTCCGTGGCTCTTTAATAGAAGTTAGGGGAGGTTTAAAATAAATTCACAATTTCCACCATCTTCGTAGCCTGACACCATGGATCCCATAATACGTTACCATAGTTTCAAACCTTAAAATTATTATTTACAGTATATAATCTTTTCTTTTATCTTATATAGATCTTAGATAATCAGATTCATTATTACCTATTATCTTTGCAACAAACTCCAATTTTCAAGAAATTGATGTATGTGTTTCAGTCCATAGTTATATCATTTATCAAATGTATTATATTTATATAATAAATAAATACATACATACATATATAAGAATACCCGATTGATAAATAAATGCGGAACAAGACCGGAGTCCGAGGGGTCCCACGTTCAATCCCACCAACTGCCTATTTAACACCGAGGTCCACTGAGCACGGCAGCGTCCCCACCCACTGCTCTCCAGGCGTTCAAAGTCTGTCCAAACTCAATTATAAAAGTATGCAGAGTTTCTGGTCTGTGCTGCGATCATAATAGTTAGCAGGCTTTTGTAAAATCAACACTCCGAATAAATCCCCCCTCCCTCATGTTTGGCCCTTCCTCTTGTTTTTGGCCTCCTACTCTGCACTCAGTGTTCCTGTCAGTGAATGAGTATAGGGCTTGGAGAATCAGTAGGCATGCACTGATGGGAGAAGGAAAATGGGACACAAATGAACACAGTGTCTCAATATCGCCACCATTTTGACTGGGGGGTGTAACCCGAAAGACTTTACAAATATAACTACTGAGAAGTAATTTAAAATATCTGTTAATACCTAAATATTTCAGGACTTCATTAAATAGCATGCACTTTTCTAGCTCATACAGGCCACATTTAACAACTTGGTGGGCCAGATTGGGTCCGGGAGCCTTAAGTTTGTCACACTTTTAACTTTTAACTTGAAACAATCATAACAGATTTTTTCACTGAAAGAATGCCAGGTTATTTTTTAAGTCCAGTTTTGTTTATAAATGTCTGCTAGAAGCTATAACACAGCTATTACAGTACTTTTCAATGGTTTACATCTTTCCAGGGAAGACCTGGGTATTTTTCTTACATTATTATATAACCACAGCACTTGCACTAAAAAAGAACAACACTAGTGAATTCCCAGAGTTCATAGGATCACTCCCTTGCATTCTTTCCCTATCCTTCCTCATCCTCCCACTCCCTTCCTCCTGCCATCACTTGAGGTTACAGCGACATGCCCAGCAGTCCTGGGTCGTACCATGGTGATGCTGTTCACAACAAAGTGGCTTCACTCCAGTAAATCTGTCCACACATCATTGAGTTTACATACAACCACAGGCTGCACTGTGTATTTCCCATGTGGTTCTGTTGTGTTCACCTAAATCTCCCATCAGTCAGGCTGAGATCTCAGAAGGCTTCCTGTGTGGAGAGGTGAAAAACAAACCATGGTTCTCCATTCACATCCACCTTCCTGTAATCTCTCCCCCCTGAGCTACACCCAGAAGCCTCCGTCTGAGGTTAATTATTAGTCTTCACGTTGCTCCTTGACTCTTTGATTATGAGTTTTAAGACTTAGGAGTCATACGTTGTTATGCAACAGTCATCAGCAACTTGCTGAAGGTCAGACCCTCAGCTCTACTGTTTCAACACCAAGAAAGTAGTAGAGGTGGTAATAGTAGTATTACTTAACAAACAATGCATATAATATTATAATTATTTGGCAACAGTGGTTAAGGAATCGAACCTGGGTCTGAAGGGTTCAGGTTCAAGTCCACTGCTATGTTGCTACTGAGGTGCTGTGAGAATAGAACCACAAAACTTCCAGTGTGCTCACCACCCACAGGAAGACTCACAGTGTGTGATTTGGGCGGCAGTTGTGGAGACTGCTGCCCCTGTGACATGGAAAAATGAGGAGTACAGATTGTTATGGTGCGGAATTTCAAAATTTCTGTCTGTCTGTCTGTCTCCAGTTGCCCAGCATGTTTGGGGACCTGCGTTCCACCTTCATCGCCCTGATGATCGGCTCCTACGCCTCTTCCGCCGTCACCTTCCCAGGTGTCAAGGTGAGAACTGGTGAAATATCCAGTATCTGGAAAATCTTATTTTACAGCTTTCCCTGCATATTTCTTACTGGGAGACTTTTTTGTGTCCCTGCTGTTTTATTTTTTGTAACACTTGTCCTTTTGTCCAGGTGATCTATGACTTTGGAGTCCCATTTATCACTATCCTGGTGGTGTGGGCCTGCTGTGCTGGTCTGGTCTTCCTCAACTGCTTCTTCAACTGGCCCCTGGAGCCATTCCCTGGACCAGAGGACATGGACTACACGTAAGTACCACGCATGACACTCACTACAAACTGTCCAACTAGGAATAGACATAGAGAGTTAGACACATCATCAGTCCGTCTCACAGCCGTGATGTAACGCGTGGTTAAAGTTCAACTGCACACTCATCGCAAACTCATCTAAATTTTTACTTGCTCAGCAGAATTTTTTTCCAGCTGTCCTGACAGCGTAAAACTGTCTTTACATTTGTCCTTTTTTAAAATAAATAAAATTTTGACCATTTCTGTCCTTTTCTCACAGTGTGAAGATCAAATTCAACTGGCTCGGCTTCGACCACAAAATCACAGGGAAGCAGTTCTACCAACAGGTGACCACCGTGGGCCGTCGGCTGAGTGTGGGCAGCAGTCTGAAGCAGAAAGAGCTGGCAACTAAAGACGGACACAAGCTCTGTCTCTCCACCATGGACCTGGAATTAGACAGCAAACCCCAGGAAGAGTGTACGACAGCATTCACCGTCCTAACACTAAACCTTATCTCTTGCACAGTCTTCCATTCTATTGTGTCTTATTCTTGATCTTTACTCCTCTGCAGCCCAATCGTTCCTGAAAAGCATCATCACCCCCATGTTCCTGCTCAGCCTGGTCACCATGTCTGTGACTCAGCTTCGTCTTCTGTTCTACATGGGAGCCATGAACAGTGTCCTGGAGGCGCTCAGTGATAAAGACTTCAACACAGGTCTGGTGCAACACACCTTCCTTACAGTTATGTGTCTCCAGCAGGGGTCTCAATCTCCAACCCACCAGTGTTGTCAAACTGTGTTATGATCAGAAATGTCCCATAAAATTCCCCGACCGATGTTATGATCCTGCAAATCACGTTATACCAGCAAGAATCACCTTGCTTTTTATTCCTACCAATTCCAAAGGTCTGATAAGGCAATGCCTGGGTTTCACCAAGCAACACGTGCCCTAAAAAGCCTTAAACCATATGTGTCAAAATCAAGGCCCGCGGGCCAAATGCGGTCCGCCAACTCATTTGTATGGTCCTCAGGATCTTACAAAGCATTTTGTAAAGTAAATGCAGCAGAATTTCCTAACCTAAAAAATAAAAAATGGTGTCATAAAACAGCAATAACCAAAATTGCTGTGTAAAAAAAAACAATGATAAACTGCAGTAACATGTATAAATATGTATTGGAATAGTTACATATATAGTCTTCCAAGTGCAAATTATTACACTTAATACCACGATTAAATGGTCGTATGTCAAATTCATAGTCACTAGATGGCAGCATTGCAGCTCATTTTATTTATCGCATACTCATCTATTATCTCATATCACCAGGCCTATATCGCTATCAGTTGTTATAGGAATCAGAAACTCAATGTTTGGGTGTCGGTAGGTTCCAACGCCAAATATTTCCCGTGGGCCGGGACTTTGAGACCCGT
Source organism: Paraplagusia blochii (assembly GCA_016785265.1). Taxonomy (NCBI): domain Eukaryota; kingdom Metazoa; phylum Chordata; class Actinopteri; order Pleuronectiformes; family Cynoglossidae; genus Paraplagusia; species Paraplagusia blochii. The sequence continues at coordinate 85,176 of JAFBJS010006066.1, read as the reverse complement.
GGTCAAGATACAACCGATTATTAAACAATATTACATGGACTAGTAATGTTAAACCAGCTGAAATGTTGTGACTGTCATTTTCAGTGGAGAGAATGGAACTTGGTAAGAAAACAAGTGTAGAGTAGCATCTGTATTTAACTGTATTTAACCATTAAACCAGTGCTTTTCAATTAAATTCTGTTACGCCTCTCCTAGCAAGAAGAAAACAATTTGTGCCACCACCCACTCTCCGCCACAACTATAAATAATAGCATTTGTCCATAAAGAAAACAAAAAGAAAGAGATATAGTTCAACTTGCGGCCCACAATGGGCAACAAGAGCACCACTGCCAACTACTGGAGTAGATGTGCAATTACACTTTATTGTAATAGAGTGGAAAAAAAGCATGTTTCCGAGCCCCCCTCAGCATCGCACCCCCCTCCCCCTCAGGGGCCCGCCCCGCTATTTGAGAAGCACTGCGTTAAACTAACAACTCATAGAAATGTAATAACTAAAACACGCCTCCCTTCACTGACTAACACTGTCCAAAGCAACTTTTCTATTAGTCACCTTCACTGTTCAGTGACCTTGTCCTTCAGCTCTCTATTAGCTGTAACCAGATACCATTAGTTGTATTTATTAACTTTGTCGGTCAGCAAAGGTGAAACACACGTGAGTAGGAACACATGAATAATGTTCTCAGAAAAACATTGCTTTTTTTTCCTGCCCTCATTTGTCCTGTTTGTTCCGTTTCTACTTCTAACAAGCGCTTGTTCTGTTTTGTTGTCGTTGTTTTTCTTTCATTCCTCCTTACAGTCAGTCTGTACTCCTCTATCTTCGGCGTCCTGCAGCTGCTCTGCCTGATGACCACTCCTGTGATTGGTCAGATTATGGACTGGAAGCTGAAGGAGTGTGATGACGGTACAGAGGAGAAGGAACCCTGCCAGAAGTGAGTCAGGTTTTGTTATTTCTATGTTTCTCTTTATTGCAATATTTAAGATCATGGAAAATAATCCACGACTCGATTTGTTCACCAGGAGCGACCCCAAGAAAAAACGCAGGGACAAAAAGACCCAGAAAATCACTAATGCCTTGAGAGCTTTTGTTCTCACGAACCTCCTACTGGTAGGATTTGGAATCACCTGTCTCATCCCCAATCTCCAACTGCAGGTGAGTGGACAGTTATTTCTGCATGTCCCTTTTTTCAGGGGTTGCCACAGCGAGTCAACAATTTCCATCTCACTCTGTCCACGGTTTCCTCAACTCTAACTACAACTACCTCCATGTCCTTCTTCACTGCATCCATCACCTCTTTGTCTCCTACCTGGTAGCTCCATCTCTAGGATCATTCTTCTACTAATGTATCCACTGTCCCTCCTCTGAACATGTCCAAACCATCTCAATCTGTCTTCTCTAGCTTTTTCTCAAAACTTTCCTCTCTGTATTGTCCCTCTAATCACCTCCTCCTGAAGTGAGCATTATTTTTATTGTTATTATTATTATTACATTTCAACATCACATTTGTTTCCCTCAGATCGTGTCATTTGTTCTCCACACTGTGGTCCGAGGATTCATTCATTCTGCAGTCGGTGGCCTCTACGCAGCTGTGTAAGTCTCACAGTACATTCATCAATATTCACCTACACCAGGTGTGGGACGTCTTTTCAACTCATGAGACACAACTGGTTCAGAATTGGACATCGGAAGGGCAACATTGGACATTGCAGTTAAAATTTGGATTTATATTCACATTACAAACCAGTTACGTAATTTGGTCAAGTTTGGTGGGCCAGATCAGAGAGCTAAACGGGCCACATCTGGGCCACAGGTCTTAGTTTACCCACACCTGACCTAAACCAACACCATCACTAGCCTCATTTTCTTCTTCTCTTTGTCTGCAGGTATCCCTCGTCCCAGTTTGGGAGTTTGACAGGAATGCAGTCCCTGGTCAGTGCTGTGTTTGCTCTGCTGCAGCAGCCTCTGTTTCTGGCCATGATGGGTCCACTGGAAGGAGATCCATTCTGGGTAAGAACATCAGCACGATCTCGCCTGAAGCATTAAAAAAAAGTCCCTGAACGCCACCTAACTCCAGTGATATCCTCTAGGTCAACATCGGACTCTTGGTCCTCAGTATGCTGGGCTTCCTGCTGCCCATCTACCTCCTCTTCTACAGGAGGGGTCTCCACAAGGAGCAGCAGAAGAAGGAGGAAAACGCAAAGATCTACATCAAAGTGAACGGCTGTGATATCCCCGAGGCCTTCGTCTAAGGACGTCTATAGGAAACTTTTTTTTTCCCCCCTGAGAGACATTGGTGATCCAATGATGGAATTCTAGTCATCACATGTATCGAACTCCAAAATCTCTGGCATATGACTGTGATCGTGAGGAAGAAGAAGAAGAGAAGAGAAAGAGGTTAAGACTGTGAAAGGAAAGAGACGTCTGCGCTCTGCGTTCCCCCCAAACCCTCTCGACTCTCTTTATGTCCCTTCCTCACCAAGAACCACATCGATGCAGCTTCGCCTGATTTATAATTTCCAAAGGGTGGAGGAAGAAGAATGAAAAAGTGCGTTGTGTTGGAAAGGAAAATGTCAAAAAAAACACCTGTTGCATTTTTACCCATTTGTTATGATACTGTTTAAGGTTTTCTATTCTTTAACATTGGTAAATTGATATCATCCAGGCTGGAAATCCCAAAATATGGTGCTACCATCTGGAAATGTAGACTGAGATGAGTGGACTGAGGCGAGTCTGATGGGAAGTTGATGAGCTGATTTTTTTTTTTATTAATAGTTTCTTTTTTTGGATTAATCATGAGGCCACAGTGAAGGAGTATACTGTCAGGTGAAGGTCTGGAACACTGAGGTCAGAATTCTGTTTTTTTTTTTTGCCGAGAGCTATGTTTAGATTTATTTATTTTTCTTAAGTCAACACTGGATATAGTTTTACTGGGCAACATTTTTTTTTTCTAGGTTTATTTGTTTCATTTTGTTTGTAGTTTACGAAAAATACGGCACTTTAATCCCTGAACACAGCTCATGTCAGCACTTCTCTCCCGGTGCCACTACTAGAACTGATATCCATATTTTAATGGCAACCTCCTGCTTCTTCCCTGTATTTTATTTTTATTTTATTTTTTTTCAACCTTTTTGTCACAAATGACATTGAATATTAACATGACAGCAGGGAGGCCTTCTGTCTGTCACTTCCTGTCCACATCTCCTTTGCTTAATTTTACACCCAGCTCACAGTAAAACAGATGTTGAATAGTTTTATGGAAGAGTTGTTAGTTCAATAAAGATATTGATCTCCTGAAGGACTTTTTGTTTCTCTGTTTTCAGCTTCATCCTCTATTTATTTTGCATTTATCCACTTATCTTTATCTTCATATCCATTCTCGGGTCAACTGTCTCCACCACTGCCACCCAAATCACACTGCTCTATACTGTACAGCCTTCTTGTCAGTGGTGAGCCCACTGGAGGTTATGTGGGTCTGGATGGTGCTATGATCAGGGCACCTCAGTGGCAACCTGGCAGCTGGTGGACTCGAACCTGAGACCCTTGTGGACCCAAGTCTGCTTCCTTAACCACTAATCCACTTGCTGCATTTGTTTTGCAGTGACTCCATATTTACATGTGAGACTCCATCAGGAAAAAATTAAGATATTCCCCCCAAGGTTTATGATTACATTTGACCAGCAGAGGTCAGTATTACCAACTGCTGTGAAGGGAACTATGTGTGAATATTCATCACATCAAAAAACTCCAAAATGCCTGGTTTATTTATTAATATTTTCATTTCCAAGGGTGACTTTTACTGTATATTTATCAAATCTAATGATTTTTTTCCATAAGGACGAATTAATTTATTTTTCCAACACCTCCTCAAATGTGTTACAACTGTTACAGGTGTAACTGAATAGTTTACACCTGTGTTAATGAACTGATTATTGATTTTCTTCTACAAACAGAAAAAGGTTTGACTCCAAACAGCCTTTAGCAACACTCTGCCATCTGACACTACACTCCGTCACATGGTTGTCACTACACCCGACACCTCGGCCGTATCACCACCTGAGAGGACACTAGAGACCAGTACACAGGCCAAGGACAATGGTTTATCAGGCCGTCCCCTCCTGCTCATGCTGCTGCTGGAGCAGGAGACTTGTCCCTCTACTCTCTGTGGACTTTCACAGCAGTTTCCAACTGCATTACTGTCAGTGACACACAGCTGACCCCAGGTGCACAGACCACTGATCAGTGCAGTTGTTAAACTATTTTACAACTGCCAAAAAACTACACTCCTTAAAACATACTGTATGTGTTCAATCCAAGGCCCGGGGGCCATATGCAGCCCACCAAAGAATTTCATATGGGCCCACACAACGATGAGCAATATTTGCTACTTGAATACATTATGATGAACTGCAGTAGATGTTAAAGAGCTTCAATAGGCAACTGGACATGGACATTTTAGAGAAAATGTTTCACCGGACCTGGGGACACCTGGAACCAAGGTTCAATCAACAAGAGGGACCTGAAACACCTTAACAGGACGTAAGTGGATAAGAGGTGAAACGTCTTCCAAAAAAACTTGATGACCAAAAAACAAAAATGTTACAACAGCAGTATCATGTATTAGAATGTAATGAAGTATTTACATCTACACTGTCTTCCTTTTAAGACAATGCCGTACACATAGTTCCAGGGAACTATACTGATGATGTGGCCCTGTGGTAAAAATGACTTTAACTCTGCTGCCCAGCCCTGAACCTATGGTAATAAATTAATAGAATTCATTCATTCATCTTGTACGTTCCTGGGTTGCAGACGCAGCAGTCTCCACAACTGCCACCCAAATCACACTGCACCAGGAAGCTAGCTATAGTCTTACATGTTACTGTCATGCTGTTTTTTAGCGTATTCAGTGCAAATGATGCACTTGGCAGCACGTTTTGGCCCAAAAACTTGCATCTTGAAAAGACAAACGTCCCTAGGTGGAATTGAACCACCAACCTTTAACTGATTGTGCCACAGAGACAATCACTTAGGATTACGAAAACGTCATAAACTGGAAGGATGTTGTGGAAACTTAAACTTAAGTTCACTTGCACTACCTCAGGTCACCACACTGCTGCACTGTGCTGTCCTTATATGAGCAAAAAAAGAGAAAAAAAACAAACAAACAAATAAACAGAAAATGCAGATAAGTCTAGCCTTGATATCTCAATATAAAACCTTTGCTTTATTTTAGTTTGACGATTAAGATTCAAGACAAAAACACAGGAAACCAATGTAAACACAAAGGTATGGGTTTTTTTTCTTATTCTACAGACATCTTTGTGTTTCACTGTGTTGTTGGCAGATTCAGACACAGATGCTATAAATACAGAGGCAGTAGATCATTATGTAATTTTAGGTCCAACAATCACAGCCAGTCACTGTGGATTATACACCTGACGTCACATCACGTGACAGCTAGCCAGACGCGTGAGGAGGACGCAGTGGTTCTGTAAATGAAAACCGAACATTAATCGTGAAGTCGGGACCAGAGCTGCTGCAGATCATCAACGTCCGCGGGGCTTCTTTAAGATTTTTACTGACGAATCACGCGTCCGTGCCGTCATCGAATGTGATTCCTGTTCCGCGCCTTTATATACTCCGATGGTGAGCGCCCACACACTACGTCACTGTGACGAAGATGACGCAGAGGCTGGAGGACACGGGATTGAATGCCCCGCATCTGGGCTGCACCAAGACAGAGACGTCACTCCTTAAGATTACTGTGGTTTCTATGCTTCTACACATGTTGCAAAATTTGTCAAATCCTATAAAATATACAGTATTTTATACTGTAAAAATACACGCGGTGTGTACATCGACTTGATGTTTCAGTGCAATGTTACAGGGTGATGTTGGACACTGTCCTAAATATAGGACGTGGAGTCAGAGGGAAATGTGTATTTATTGATTTCCCCTTTTAATAGACACACATTAAAAAAACAAGCTGATATTGGACGGTTTTGTTTGGAGAATAGAGTGGAGTCAGGATGGATCGGCAGGACAGTGGTGAGACCAGCCATGATGGATGGATTAGAGACACTAGGAATAGACGGAAGACAGGAGACAGAGCTGGAGGTGGAGGAGTTAAAGATGCTGAAGTTCTCTTTCAGAGAGACAAGGATGGACAGGATCAGGAAGGAGGTGATTACAGGGACAACACGGACAGGAAGGTTTGGAGGAAATGTGATTTTTTTTTAGCGTAAGATACATTAACAATATAACAGTTGGTATTCCCATGATGGACAACAACAACCAAAACCTTACTTCATGAGAATAACGTAAAAACTACCAGGTAGGAGACAAAGAGGAGATTGATGGATAAAGTGAGGGAGGGCATGGAGGTAGTTGGAGTTAGAGTAGAAGAAACAGAGGACAAATGGAAAATGTTGACTAGCTGTGGCAACCCCTGAAAAAGTGATAAAGAATTAAGTTTTGTAAGTTACGTAAAAATCAATATTTTACATTAAATATCCTGGTATCACCTTTGGGGTCATGAGATATTTTTGGACAAACCGCTGCGAATGTCGTTATTGGTTAATATTGGAGAGTATCGGCAAAAAAATCAATATCAGATCATCTATAGTCCATATAGCAGACTTATTTTTCTTGACTGAACTTATTGGACGACGTTACTGTATATTAGATTATTGTATAGAAAAAGTATCTGGAAATAAAGCAGACTAGGATGATAATCCCATATTCTGATACAGACATATTCTTTTTACACTCACACATAAACAAGTCATTATTTGTCCGTCCTCCGTCCAATAAGGGAGACACCTCAGATCTCCTGCACCTGTGGACAGATGTGTCTCATCCAGACAACACTCACTGCACCAACACATTGAAAACTGTTTTTAATCTGTGACCTGTCACTATTTTCCCTTCTTTCCCCTGTATGTCAGAAGTGTCCATGAAGCACCGTGCGTCACTAACCGCCTCCCCTCCTCATCCTGCTCCTCCTTCTCCTCCCCCTCCTCCACCCTCTGCTGCTGCTGCTGCTGCTGCTCTGGTGGAACCATCCACTTTTCCGTGCTCCCTCATCCGCACAGGCCTCCCTGCTTTGCGCGCAGCAGCAACGCCGCGCCGCGGCCCAGATCAGGAAGTGAACGTGAAGACAACCAGCGACGGAAGGTGGAAGGTAGAATGACATAGAGGAGTGGAGGAGAGGTGTAAAGAGACGCAGGCGGAGGAGGAAGGAAGAAGAGACCGACCCTGTTTCTGCACCTGCATTGAGCCGCTCCCCTCTGGAACTACACCGTAGTCGCTCAAAATGCTTATAAAGGAATTGTAAGTAGGTGTGAGTGAGTGAATGAGTGCGTGTGGGAGAGAAGGGGAGACAGGAGGAGGCGCGCGCCTGCATCCGCCGGATGGATCCGCGGCGCTGACATTGTGCTTTGAGCGCCTTTATCAGACTGTCCTCCGTGTTTGTTTACGGTGTAAACTCCTTGTCCATCACCAGCCTGCTGTGTTAACTGATTCCACTGTGATGTCAAAACGCTGGGGGCTGCAGTTCCATCAGCAGCCGGCGGCAGCAGCGTCGGACCGAGCTGTGTCCTTCACATCCAGCATCACAAGTGCAATATCAGTCGGCTCCGATGGCATCGCGCGATCGTTCCCGGTGTCCCGGAGCCTGGATTGCAGCTCCGGTTACTTGGTGCTGGTGTGACGGGATGCATGCGTGACGTGGAAAAGCCACGTTCGTCCACGCGAACGCTGCTCAGGCCATGTTATTGATCCTCGGTGAAGGTGAAAGGATGGAGCGTTCCGGCGATCAACTCCGGAAGAATTGGAGTGCGGGATAGGTGGAGCAGGTGGTTTTTGACGCACCAGTCAGGCGTTTGTGAGAGTGGCAGCTCGGCCGAGAGGACGGTGCTGACAGATGAAGTGGGATCTGTGTTGCGTGCAGACAGAGAAGATCTGTGGATTTGGAACACACTCTGTCAAGCATTAGGCCTCCGTGAACGGATGAGGCCTTTCCAGCATCAGCTGGTGGAAGGAGATCGAGCTTAAAGATGATGAATTGGCAGAAAAATGATGTTGTTGGTCCGTTGGCGAAAAAGAAACAAACAGATGGTTGATTCTCTTTTAAGACCCTGAACAGGAGATGGAGTTAAATATTCAAATCAAGGACTTATTTCATGATGGTTTCTCTGGAGCAAAGATATATCTCAGTAAATTCCTAAGTAGACTAAATACATACCAAGAAACCAAGCAAGAAACTTTCTATTTAAGATCTGCGTTCCACTTGATGAAGAAACTGAGGCTTCCATCACTTGAGAAAATGTCCACATGTGAAAAAACTAAGTCCCCATTTAGTCGTCAGTCTCGAAAATGTGCATCGGAAGTAGATTCTTGGTCTACAAAGGCACCGCAGAAGAATTCCGTTGCCAATTTTTGAAAAAGAGCCATATATCTTGAGGAACCTGGTCCTGATAGAGTAGGGTTCTCCAGGCTTTGGCTTCTGAATCGTGGAAGTCTTTGCAAAAGTCCTCTGTAACAACCTTTAGATCAGTGGTTCTTAACCTGGGTTCGATCCAACCCTAGGGGTTCGGTAGCTCCAACAAGGTTAAGGACCACTGCTTTAGATGTAGACTTATCACTGTCTGCAATATAAACTGTACTGAATCTTATACCAGGCACAGCTAGTTTCATATGAAGGGTTAAGGGAAGGGTTAAGGGGTTACAACGGAATGTCACTTCTGCATTTGACCCATCACCAAAGTGAACCAAAGTCTGAAAAGGCAGCAGTATGTGGGGACGATGCCAGTGGATTCAAACGTGAAACCTCAGGACCCCAGTCCAGTGTCTTAACCTCTAGGGCACCACTGCCCCTTAAGACGCTCCTTGTCAAAGGGTATGCCGGAATGGGATGTCTGATAATATGAAAAATTGGCTAATATTATTGGGCTGATGTTAGAATTTGATGTAGAATCCATGATACCTCAGTTATGGGGGCCAACCGCTACATATACCGGTATCAGTTGTTATCAGTATCGAAATACCAGATATGGGCAAAAGGTCACTATCAGAAATCCCTATAGATCAGGGTCTTTGCCACAGTGGTGGTCCATACAGTGACCGTTCTGATGCAATCCACCCTTGGACAAAGGTACTATTGGACCTGGAGCTTTACACCACAGGCAGGACTCGTACCATTGCACCAATCCGTAACAGGATTTTTAATACAAACAAATCCTTAAGCAGTCAGCTGCCAATAAACCCTACTTTAACAACTTTTCCCCTGGAGGATTAGATTAATTAGGCTGACGGCACAAAGTCTTCAGAAAAACAGTGGAGTGATCCAGATCCGGGGTTCATAACCATATCCTAAAGGGGGAGCTGTGCCAATAAATACTGGCCAGTAGTTCCTGTGGAGACTCTGTGACTTTGTCCATTCTTTAACTCTGTTTCTAAAAATAGCCTTATTTGCACCACAGCATCCAACAGTAAAATAACAACGTTAACAGTAACGTAACGTTCCAGGACGTTACGCATTTGTTAACGTTGATTGTTGTCTTGATTTTCAACATGTGAATCCAATCAATAAATGGCCGTCCAGGGAGATCAGGACAGGAGTGAGTGATGGCACCGGGTGAAGATATTAAAGCGATTAGGAGCAGCCGGGGCTGCAGCAATCTGCTTCACAATCAATTCAATGGTTTGTGATTCAATTCTAAAAGCAAACGCAGACCCACTCCAAGATACCGTAGGCAGGGTCCACAGATAGCGAGTTGATCCTTCCTCTCCACAGGTAGGAAGGAAGGAAGGAAGGAAGGAAAGCAAACTCCATGTCATTGTGATCCACACCACTGCACACAACGAAATGTGACCTCTGCATTCAACTCATCGCCAGACTGAACAATGGGCAGCTCTTAGCGCCTGGGGAGCAGTGGGTGGGGACGGTGCCATGCTCAGAGCACCTAAGTGGTAACCTGGCAGCTGGTGGAATCGAACCTGAAACCCTACAGACCCGAGTCTAGCTGCAAAACCAGTAGACCACCACTGCCCCAACAGACTGTAGATACAGACTGCAATGAAGTGTTCACACCTCAACTTCTGACCTACATCCACTTCCCATCAGCGGCTGCAGACAATGTAATCTGAGGTAAAGACCATGTAACGGTGATGGACAGAGAAGACAGAAAGGACAGAGACGGTCAGGACAAGGAGTAGGAGTGTACGTGTATCCAGAATCAACGGAAAGACACTTGATATTTGGCCGAGAAGATTTGCAGCGGCAGAGCGTTAACGTTTCACTCACGCATTGGATTAAAATTTAAAAACATTATTTAACCCTTTATTGTTCCGGAACTTAAGAGTCACCTGAGCAACGTGCATCACAACTCATCGCGGCGACAAATCGATGGCCGCAACAGTCGTTTCATAATGAAGATCTTGTCGGGGGAAGCCGTGTATTAATATTTAAACAAAGTGATGTCATTAAGAGGTTTAAAACCCTTCCATGAACCGTTTGGCTGGGATTCAAACCCAGATTGCAGAGTGCCGGGCGATCACACATCTGCGGCAAGAGCGAAACAGCGGGTTGTAAACGTCTTCATTATGTGTTATTAATAGATCCCAGAGTCATTGATCGGAGTCAAGCTGAACAACAGGAAGTGAAGCTGGAGCAGGAAATGTTGAGTTTTTTATTGGAAGTGACCGGAAAGACTGGGTCAGGAATGTGCGGATCAAAGAAGTGTTTAATGGTTTCATAGCGACGTCCAACTGCATTATGGGAAAATTAATTATATGCAACGGGCTGCGTTTCTGTAATGTAAAAAGTGTCTAAAAATGTTGTGTTTTAAGTGTGAGCAAAATGTCTTCTGTTCTGTTGTTCTGCAGAATGATTTGGGGAAACTATGGCCCGAGGGCCAGATGTGGCACACTAAACTTTTTTTCCAATTATTTTATTAATTTATATTATCATTATACATTGCCTTTTTACGTTCAATGTCTGGATTTCTCCATCTATCCGCTCTACCTCAGCACTGACTGTAATCAATGTATTTGGAGTTGCAAAACAAAGTACAGTGTGGCAAATTTACCCTGCAAAAAGACTGGCAGGACACAGGACCTGCCAGTCTTTTTGCAGTGTAAATTTGCTCTATCCTGGCCTCAGCTCAAATTTTAAGACCAACTTTGGCCCACTGGTCAAAATATTTGCCTGAGTGTACTATAAATTAAAAAATATATACTGTATTTTCTGAGTCATCCAGGCCAGGTCAGGAGTTCAGTTGACGACTCAAGTTTTAGTTTCCTTTGTTGAATATTTGAGATTTTTTTTTTTTTTTTACTAACTGCCTTCCTGTCTTTGTCCTTTCTTCCAGTCGGGTGATCCTTCCCATCTCAGTGGAAGAGGTAGGTTTTTATTTTTTATGTCCTGTAAAACCAGCAGCCGTTGTTTTCCTGAGTGGATCCTTGTCTGGTCTTTTTGGCTAAAACTCATTAACAAAACTCGTTACAACTGTCGGCACCAGGACAAACCACAACCAATGACTACACGTAGAGTGTTTGTACCGATCAGACCAGTTGTTAAAGTAGACACTGTTACTGTCCCCGTCCTCCTGTCTCTGCGTGGCCCACTGTCCACTCTTATCTCCAGATTCCTTCCCTATTCAGGCCTGCATTCTAAATGAGTCACCTGATGCCACATGGGCACCTTTCTTTATGGATTATTTTACATCAGACTCATTGACCTTTGGTTCGGAGATATTTAAAGATCTTAATCTGCTCCAGATCATTCCTTAGTTTGTCTGTGCCGCAGAAATTTTCCCCGTTTCTAACTTTTTACTTCTACGTTTCTTCCTAATATCAAGGTCAAATCATATCAAAATCTGTTGATTGTGAGGAATTTAATCATTCAAGAACTCTATTTCTTCACTTGTGTCAGGTGTCAACACCATGACACATGTTAAATGAATGTAGGTTTATATCAAATAATCATGATTAATCGTTATCAAGCCCGGATATATAGCTGGTGCGTCATGAAGGGTACCCGGCTTAAAACTTCATGATGCAAGTCATAGTGTATCGGATCGGACCGTTTGTATTTAGGGTAATGTGGGGAGTTGGACAACTGTTCCTAGATTTGCTGCGGCAACCCATGGAAAAGAGACAACCTGAACGCAAAGGAAGACGAAAAATAAACGCGATTAATTGATATTTAATTGCGATTATTTGCTACTAGTTGTGATTGAGCTACAGTTTTCGATCAAATAACACCATGACCCATAGTTAAGGTATGTTCATTAAACCAAATAATCATGATTAATTGTTATCAACCCCATATTTATGGTTAGGGGTGCACCAGGAAGGGTACCCAGCGTAAAACTTTTAATGCGAGTCAACAAAACGATCTTCATACCAGATTGGACCGAGCCAAACGATTGGTAGCCGTTCTGTTCATCTTAAGGGTAATGTGGGAAATTGAAGAAGAAGAAAAATAATCACGATTAATTACGATTAATTGCTAATCGGTTGTGATTGACCTACACCTTTTGACTAATTTGATTATAATTCGGAATAACTTGACAGCGCTGACTGTATTCAATGTATTTGGAATTGTGAGTGGGGTAAATTTACCCTGCAAAATGACTGGCAGGACACAGGACCTTTTTTAAATTTACCACACTCTACTTTTTCTCATCATTAACAAACATATAGAGACTAAGGTTAAGCTTTAGCCTCGCTAACAATGTTCTAAACTTCTCCGTTTTGTGCCGAGGTTATACGGTGGATTAGAGGTGATTTGGCAGTGAATGGAGCTTTTGTTCCTGGTATCAAACGTTCGTGCTCCCCCAGAGCAGGAAGAAAAAGGGGGGAGAGCCAAGGGTGGAGGATGGCAGGAAAGGTTGTGTACATGTAGTGGGAGAGAGAAAACAAAATGGGTGCAATGTAAAATTAGAAATGGCAGAAGGACGCGTTAAGGTCGTGGGCGTATAGAAAAGATGATGATGATTTAGCAGCAGGCTACAGTGAAGGTAGGGATGTGGATCAGGAGGGAAAGAATCTCTCACCTCAGACTGAAATAGATGAGCTGATAAAACAAGTGGGAAAAAAAAGGAAGGGGCGGGGGCTGAAATTTTCCTTATTTCCTGTCTGATTGGAGCCAGACTACAGTCTCCTCACTGCTGTTGTGTTTGTCTCTGCTCAGTACCAGGTGGGCCAGCTCTACTCTGTGGCCGAGGCCAGTAAGAACGAGACGGGAGGAGGAGAAGGGGTGGAGGTGCTAAAAAATGAACCCTACGAGAAGGAGGGGGAGAAAGGACAGTATACGCACAAAATATACCATTTGCAGAGGTGAGCTGTTCTTACTGTGCATACAGTACTGCAGTTGTACCCAAAATGTACTGCCCCATTTACAGCCACTGTATTGTAATGTATGTATTAAAGCAACAGTGCAGGGTTAGGGTCAACTCCTCACAATATGGTGCAGTGTGATTTGGGTGGCGTATGTGGAGACTGCTGTCACCCGGCAACGGATAAGATCTTTTCAATTGGCTAATACTAGCTTCACAAGCACTAGAATTACTCAGAAAAATGTGGAATGGATAAAGAATAAGGTCAGTTGGTGGCTTAGTGGTTGAGGAAGCGGACTAGGATCCACAAGGTCCCCGGTCTGAATCCCCCTACCGCCATGTTACCGCTGAGGGGCCCTGAGTATGGTATCATCCCCACACACTGCTCCCCCGGGTGCTAGTACCATACCATACTATACTATACTATACTATACTATACTATACTACACTACACTATACTATACCGTACTATACTCCACTGTAGTATACTATATATACCATTCTATAAATTTTTTAGGAGACCAGTACAGTACATAATTTATATTTATACAATACTATATACTATATTACTATATTATATTATACTATATTATACTATACATTTATACTACTAAGGACTATACTATACTATACATTTATACTACTGGTTCTACCTGAACTCTTTTAATAGGGACAGAATTTGGGACAAAAGAAAGTCGATGTGTCACATTTCCCTTCCTCTAAAATCAGGGTATACTCATTGTTGCAGTACTCCAGATAGAAATGTTCTGCACTGTACAGTTAGAGGTTCAAATACTCCAGGTATTTTTTAATCAAGTTGCCTAATTTTTGTTGTATTTCTGCCTCTCTGTCGTGCAGTAAAGTCCCGTCATTCGTCAGAATGTTGGCTCCAGCCTCTGCCCTCAACATCCACGAGAAAGCCTGGAACGCATATCCTTACTGTCGCACAGGTGACTGCTGCACAGCTGATGTTTTGTGGTGTTAAAGCTCACTGATGATGACAATTTAATGACAATTTAATGACGATGATGATTGTTTTCTGTAGGTTTTTTTTTATTCTCTCGTCCTCAGCATGATGGCTGTTTAAATGATGACGAGGGGAATAATTGGAAATGAAGAGTATAATCATACACTCTGTTAGCACCCTTCACCCTCCCTTCTCTCTCTTCCTCTCTCCTCTCTATGTCACCTTGAAGTAGTAGTTGAATTATTTATCATGTCCAGCAAGAGGAGTCAGGCAATCACATGAGCCGCTCAGTGTGCCATCTCTCCCTTTACCTCCACGTCTTCCTCTTTCCTCTCTCTCACACACACACACACACACACACACACACGCAAACATCCACAGAGCCAGCCATCAGTTATACCAGAGTACAGGTTGTTCAAAGACAAAACCCTAATGTATTATTTGTCACCAAACTTCCCAATTTCAACTTTTTTTAACTTTCTTTCTTTCTTTTCTCCCATCATGGCGGCCGCCTTGCCCCTGCAGTAATCACTGTGAGTATGTCCTGTAGTTGCACACACGTATATCGTCGCGTTTTTCTGACTCACACATGGATTCACACCCAGGCAGCAGATGAACTTGAAAGTTGAGACAGGAATTTGATCCATTTTAGTGAAGCGGCAGCAGCAGCAGCAGCAGCAGGGAGAGTCAGACACCAGTCTTTTGTGCATGTGTACACGAGCGTGTCTATCTGTCTGTCTGTATTAGAATATTGTATTGGCAAAGACACTTGATCCTGCAGTTTATGTTCAACGTTACCCAGTTATTTCACAGTTTTCTGCTTCTTGTCTCTGCAGAATGAGTACATGAAGGACAACTTCCTGATCAAGATTGAGACATGGCACAAACCTGACCTGGGACACCTTGAAAATGTAATTACGACACTGATGAACTCTATTTAACATACTTCAAGCTAACCATACCGTTGTATATTACAAAAATACTCCCATATATATAAATATATAAAAATAACGTTCAAGAATACAAAGTACTACTTTCTACTTTTTCTTCTGCTCCAGGTCCATGGTCTGGACGCAGAAACTTGGAAAAAGGTTGACGTTGTTTATATTGATATTGCAGACCGAAGCCAAGTGGAGCCCAAGGTGAATTTCCTTTTTGAGAAAATCCATGTTAAAGCCCAGAAAAACACTTGTATTTATTCTTGTTGTGTTTTATGTTTTTTTGATACATCTGTGCAGGACTATAAGCCAGAGGAAGACCCGTGCAAGTTCAAGTCAGTGAAGACAGGCCGAGGACCTTTAGGACCAGACTGGAAGGTACAGTACTCTGTTAATACAAGGCTACATATTTATACTTCTAAATATACTATATAGGGTCTTCACTTTGGCCCAGAGGCAATGTCTCTGTGGTGAAACCCCTGGGCAAGATCAAATCCCTGTTAGGACGGTTAGCTTCCTCTGGGCTCACCACCTACTTCCATCAATGCTTTCCATCATCCCCTGTCCTCTGTGTCTCCTACTCTGACTCCAACTACCTCCATGTCCTCCCTCACTGCATGCATCAATCTCCTCTTTGTCTCCTACCTGGTAGCTCCGTCTCTAGGATCTTCTACCAATGTATCCACTGTCCCTCCTCTGAACATGTCCAAACCATCTCAATCTGTCTTCTCTAGCTTTTTCTCCAAACCGTCCTGTCTGTGTTGTCCCTCTAATCACCTCATTCTCGATCCTGTCCATCTTTGTCTCTCCTAAAGAGAATCTCAGCATCTTTAACTCCTCCACCTCCAGCTCTGTCTCCTGTCTTCTACCTATTCCTAGTGTCTCTAATCCATCCATCATGGCTGGCCTCACAACTGTCCTGTAAACCTTTCCCTTCACCTAAGCTGACTCTCTTTTATATATGTGTATATATATAATGTCTCCATGCAGTGAAGTAACTTTTATTTTTGTACATTTGCAGAAGGAACTCCCCAACAAGAAAGACTGCCCACACATGTGTGCCTACAAACTGGTCACTGTCAAGTTCAAGTGGTGGGGACTGCAAAACAAAGTGGAAAACTTCATCCAAAAGGTTTGTTTCCATAGGAGGAAGATCTTTACGAAGAGGTAGCAGATTCATTCCGCTAGGAATTTTTGTTCATTCCGTCCTGACACGACTTCAGCCTGTACTACACTGCTGTAGTTTATAGTAATACTTTATCTCACCTACTTTATTTTTACTGTGTTTGTTTGCTTTCGCCCACAGCAAGAGAAGCGTTTGTTCACTAACTTCCACCGTCAGTTGTTCTGCTGGATCGACAAGTGGATTGAGTTGAACATGGACGATATCCGTCGCATGGAGGACGAGACACGCAAGGAGCTCGATGAGGTGAGGACCGTCAGACCCCGACAGGTTGTCGAGGAGTGGCGATTATCGCCGTTTCATTTCTGCAAATGTGATTTGTGTGTTTGTCAGATGAGAGTGAAGGATCCTGTGAAAGGGATGGTGGCTTTAGAAGACTGAGGCTGTGTCAGACTGTGAATGCTGCTGCTCATCAGGTGGGACCATCTCCTCTGTGTAGGTTTCCCTGCTGGGGCCTGACAGCTAGGTGGAGCACTTGCACAATTCTCATTGTTGTAATTTAGTTTAGTCTCTTACTTATTTTTATAGCCAGCCTTTAGCAAATGTTATGGGAAAAAATGGAGCTTTATTGAGTGCATTTTTTAAAATTGTAAGAATCTGATTCATTTTGGGTTCATTTTTTTATTTGAAACCTTTTCTTTGGATTATTATCATTATTTTTCAAGAAAGAATGAAAGTCTTTTACTATTAAAATATTGTCAAGATTAAGTATTTTTCCCATGATATATATATAAAACAATAGGTTGGTCAAAAATATTTAAGTGATTTCCTAGTATTTCAATTATTAGAGCATGATATTTAATCAGGCATTGGCAAACTAAGGGTCGGGGGCCAGATGCGGCCTGTTGGGCTTTCTTATCTGGTCCGCTTAAGTTCTCCAAATGTTATATTAGTTTTTACAGTAGGTTAGTAGTAGTTTTTTCATTTACTCCTAAGATGAAAAAACTACTGTGTCCAGTCTAAGGACCAAATGGTCAACAGTTTGTCCACGCCTGTATTAAAATAAATTCAATAATTGAACTAATTATTATCTGCAGTGACACTAGTCGTCTTGAAACCCTGAAGTACCAGTGACATTGCTCTGATCGCTCTCGTCTTTCTGTCTTTTTTATACCAGAGTAACCAGACACCAGCAGATTCACATCTTCCTTCTGTTCCCCCCCGATGCGACACCTGACCAGCTGATCCCAACGTTGGTCTGGATCAGACACCAGTCTGGTTTTTTCGGGGACCTGGGCCCAACAAATACCTAGTTTTTGAGCCAACCTTCATCCCATTCCAGCTCCCTTCAATCCCAATTGTCCTTATTGTTTTTTTTTCCCCCCATGAGTCTCACCATCCTGTAGTAGCTGCTCTGAGGCCCTCACTAGGAACACAGTAGGTTAGTAAGTCAGTTCAGTCCACTCAGCTCTCAACTGCAGAGTCACATGACTGTTTCTGCAGCTGAGAGTTTATTTCCATATAAGATATCCCAACCTGTATATACTGGGGAGCAGAAGCATTGTACCACAACTATAAATATATATATATATAAATAAATAGATAAGCAGGGTTTTTAAATTTATTTTCTTCAGAATGTCTGTGATGTAGTTGTGATCGGGGAGGGGAAGGGAGAATACGTCAAAAAAGACGTCAAATATCTTTAGGAAACACAAGAAAGATAGTTCTGTCGTAGACAAACTCTCCCACGGACTTCCTTTTTCCTTCCTGGCCTGGATGAGTGAGAACATTCCCAGCATTCCACTTGGTGTTGCGTTTGATTCTGTGACTTTTTTTTTCCTGGATTTATCACGTATGAGTTGGTGTTTACTTTTGTTGTTGAAGTCCATTTGCGAAAATTGAAAATGCCCTGTGAGCTCCTGTCGGTGTGTGATGTAAAATCGGAATCATTATCTGATTTTTTTTAGCCTCTAATTTGTCGACGATTATGTAATAACCTGCAAATACAATGGAATAGAATATTTATAACCCTCACTGTAGGACGGTCCCTTGTTTTTTTCAGTCTGACACCTGGCAGTGTCCTTGTGTTCTTTTCCAACCCCCAGAATTAAACCCGTCCGTTTCCCTGTCACTCATCCCAACCCATTATTTCTGCCGTGGATAAAAAGGTTTTTATCCAGAACAAGCAATAACTCCCATCAGACGTGAATCTCCGTTTCTATCACCGCAGATCTACGTGTCGTGATGAGCTCATTGTATTTATCAGGTGTTGATTTTATTGTGTCCGTCTTCGGTTGCGGTGGGGTTTTCTCCTGCTGGGACCTGGGGCCTGTTGTTTGTGATAGTGTGGTGTTTGTGGTATATGCATGGGTGTACGTGAGTGAGGTACAATGGCGTGTTTCTGAAGACTAAAGCTGGGGCTGGAGGGGGATGTTGTCGTGAAGCTCGAGGCTCAAACTTTCTACTTCTCACTGATGTCTGTTTGGCATTTTTATTTTCCCTTTTCCTCTTTCATCAGATTTCACATTCCGCACATGTCGTAGACAGAACCTAGGGAGGTGACAGAGCGATGTGGGAAAAACGCTACTATAAAGATAAGAGGAAGGACACTTGAAATCTTGATTCAAAATCCTGTTATAAAATGATATAAACAACTAAATGCAAAATGTATTGTTTGAGAGTTAAATCAAATAAATAAGGAAACTCTGGGTGCATCTGTAATGGCCTAGATTAAGCATTAAGCAAGATGTGAAATTTTAGACTGCTCAAATATCCCCCTGCAGGGGGTGCTGTAGATGCAATTTTTGAACAATGTTCAAGTTTAACCAAAACTGCAAAAAAAAAAAAAAAAAAGCTAATCCTGCCAACCAATCTTAGTTTGGCTTCTTTGGGTCTAAACAGTATTGCTGCATCTTTTATGTCACATTACTGCCACCTACTGGATCTCTTTTATACTGGATCTAGAAAGATCCTCCAATATAAAGAGGATCTAGAAAATTAAGACACGGGGCAGCGTCCATGCAGATCTAAAAGTGAATCATTTTATTTTGGATTATTTGGTTTTTAGATTACAGAACATAATGTAACGGTGACTTTCTTGGTTGGTACTATATTATAAGAACAGTTCCGATTTGTAGGCTATTGGTGGCGCAGCATTTTTGGTTTGTTTGTTTTTATTTTTTTTTATTTTATTCAGGTTTTCTTTCCATGTCCTGACACCTCCTCGTGGTTTTGTCCGTGTCGCAGCTTCTTTAAAGTTTCAACTCTGGCCACCGATGTTTTCACCTTTCTCTGTGTCTAAACTCAGTGTGGGGGGTTCGAAACCTAATCATGGAGATTTGTGGATGTACTGTAACGTACTGACTTTGTAAATAGCAAATAAATGACTGTAGATGAACACATACATAAAGATAGAAATATATATATATATATATATAGACCAGACCTGTCCTGCCAGACCTACGACAAACCCCTTGGCACTTGATCACCCCATACCTTTGGAGAATCTTCAGCGTGACACAGACCACAGTGACCAAACGGCGCCTCACTGAGGTGTGAGGTGTGTAGAGTTATAGTTGTAGTCATGATAACAAATCTGAAAAGTTCTGTCAGATATAGACGTCATAAACGTACCCCATACTGCATACTCTTAGAACCTTTTGGTGCATTGCAAGTATTTTGGGATAATCCCAGAGACACATTGGAGATCTGGAATTTACTGAAGTTTAAAAAAATTCCCTGTTCCTTTCCTTCTCTTCATCTCATTCTTTCCTCCCAGGGACCACGTCCTTTTACCGGGAAAGTGTATAGATATATATTTTTGTTTGAAACGTCGTTGTACCCCTGTGGTCAGTCTCTGAACTACACTCATCTCTGTCGTGAAAAGGAACAAACCCTCCAAAGGCAGCTTGGATCGATTCATTGATCCACTTTGATCAGCAGATCAAACGATGCTAGATTTCGCCCTCTAGTGGTGACTGGAGAAATCCCATTCAGAGGCATTTGAAGAACAAATGAAACGTACGGGCACCATTGCAGCATTATCAGAATGTGAGGGGACGCGCTTTAACAGAGACAATCTCACGGATGACTGTCGGTGGATTCATCCATTCATAAGCAGAGAATGAAAGCAACTGTCTCCAATGTCTTTCAACACTCTCCCCTCTTCTTCTATCTCTCTTTGTCTCCGTCTCTAACTCTTTCACCCACGTTGGCCTGTCTCCTGTTTTCTTTCTTAATTTATTGTGAATTTGTGCCTTTTTGTCATCTTCTCTTCCAATAACATTACTGTACATTGGAGATGTAAGAAATTAATTAAAAAATGCAGACTAACTGTACAACAAGTGTGGAGAGTTTTATTTTCTAAACGCACCCACATCAATGCTATGCTGCTACTGCAAGAACGCCAGTGACATAATAAGAACAGTTAATAATAGTTGGGAAATTATTGGTGCAATTATGTAAACAAGGCCTAGTGGCACTCCATCACCACCATCTTGACGTAACTTTCATTGGGCCCACCACCCACAGAAAGACTCACAATATGGAGCAGTGTGATTTGGGTGGCAGTGGTGGAGACTGCTGCCCCTGAGACCCGGTAACATAAGCGAATGAAGATGAATGAATGAATGATGTAAATACAATAACACTTCAAAATGGAGTATGAAACCCCCTACTCGCCCTTCAGGTGGTGCTACGTATGCTAGAGTACTCAGCAGTATCGCTCCACCTCATATAACAACATTCAGACCAAAAATTGCTCACTTCCAATCTTATAATAATGTTCCAAAAAAGTTTTTTTTTAGATTAACTATTGGGAATTATTCCGAGATTATCAAAGGCCTTTGGCTTTGCTTCTGTCATTGGTGT
The DNA here is from genome assembly GCA_016785265.1 of Paraplagusia blochii. Lineage (NCBI taxonomy): Eukaryota > Metazoa > Chordata > Actinopteri > Pleuronectiformes > Cynoglossidae > Paraplagusia > Paraplagusia blochii. The sequence goes on along the minus strand of JAFBJS010006066.1, from coordinate 63,938 downwards.
GAAACTCCTGTTCACTTACTGGGCAGTTGGCACACCACCCACAGGAAGGTACGGTGTGGTTCAATGTGATTTGGGTGGCAGTCATGGAGACTGCTGTCCCCACCACCCAATAACAGATAAGTGAGCAAAAATGGATGGATAGGTGGAGTAGTGGTGTTAGTAGGAACCATTTTACAGACAAACAAGAATAAAACGTTTAGCTAGCACAATGAAAATAGCTCACGTTTAGTTTAATTTTGTCTATTTCTCAGTATAAGTGAAAGTATTGAAAATCGCTGAATGATATGACTTTATTTTTGATGGAATAACAATCAATATAATTATCTTTTGTCATTTTTTGGACTACACATTTATAGCTATCAACGTCCGCTGATGGAGGGTTGGTGTACTACAGCAGTGCCCACTATTACACATCCACAATCCGTACTACTACACCGCTGAAGGATTACTCCAGGAACATACAAGTGCAGCTTAAAGTATAAAAATAAAATCCATGCGTCACGGTGACATTTACCAAACAGACAGGTTCATTCATGAATAAGATAATACCTTTCTCGCTGGGTTGTTGGCCAACCTGGGATAATAGCTTGATCCGATGTTCCGCTTTAAGTCCGGAGCAGGTTGTGTTGGAGCCTGTTTCCAGAAGAGGAACAACTGAAAACAAGCAAAAACCAGCAGGAAACAAACAGTCAAACAACGGGAAACTCCACAGGGAAACAGATCCAGACTCTGGATCCAGAGAGATTTATCATCTGTGCACACGGTGTCTGTGGATTTTCCCAGAAACCACGAGAGAAACAAAAATATCCAGGTAATGATGCCTTTTTGTTGTCTATTTAAATATATTCGTAGGTCTATTTGAAAAGGAAATGATCCAAGAAGCTAAAAACTTGCGCTAATTTAGGAATCTCAACAGGTACTGTACCTGCTCCAGAATATCTATTGTGTTTAGCTTTAGCTAAAACTTTGAGATAATAATGAAACTTTAGTTTAAAGTTATTGAAACAGTGGGTTTTTAACTTCGGCTTTTCAGCTTTTCTGCCGTTCAGGAACACGAACAGTTGTTGGGTCTGGACGTTTGTGAGCCCTCCACACAGTTGTTTTTCGCAAGGCTGCCCCCTTGTGGTCAGAAATCGGTACTTTTGTTTTGTCAACATCTTTGCTAACAATTCCGAGATTAAATATGTGAAATTATGAAGATAATGGCGACTTTTTTAAACTTAAGATACATTAATAAGATAACAGTAGGTATTCCCACGAAAAAAAATCGACCAAAATCTGTTACTTCATGAGAATAACGTCATAATTTAACGAAATTGAAGTCACAAGTTTCAACGACGTGTTTAAACGGAAACTTGATAAAGACACACAACGATAACCACACATTGCTATTTACAATTTCATTCTACGTTTGTAAAATGACAATAATGGGCAAAACAACAAACAAACAACCAGTTTTATTTTGTAAATATCCAACTTGTATTGGTATTTTAGTTCCTATACTTAATTCTGTTCTAATACCGCCTCATATAAGATACATATATTGGAACAGAAGTGATTTATGAAGCAGCTTGACTATTATTGAAATGTTTCCTCAGTATTAAGTTCTGTGTTCACAGGCGAGAAAATGAGTGCGACAAAACCGAAGAGCGGTGGCACAAAGTGCAGGTAAAACCAGTGTTTTTTACTCTATTATTTTGTTTCCAAGTAGCTTGCGGGTAAATTCGCTATTACATAAAACTTCTGGCAAACACCAGTGATAAAGTTCAAGCCCTGAAAATAAACCTCTTTCAGCCGTTGACCAGGAGTCAAAACAATGTTCTATTCATTATTTCCCACTGCTCAGAGCTGTGATTTTCACCCCTTTAACACTCTGCTAAATAATAATCCTTCCTAATTCTTTTCATGTGACATTGTAACAACATAGTCAGGGATAGAATTGAGGCCAAAGTTTTCCCCTCAAATATGTATTTTTAGATTTTTTCCCCATGTATTTCCTACATTTGTCTATTCCCTCTTAAAGGAAGTGCAAATAAATAAAAAACTTATATTAAAGTATTCACTGCCTGGAGTTCACTTTGTGAGGGCGGCGTAATAAATTACTAAATTAATTTATGTCTTACAAGTGATGCTAATTTTTCGATTAGCTAGTGCATTTTAAGACTAAAACTTGCTGAAATAGTTGGTTGAATATTTCTTTCGGAGTCATGGTAATATATTTATTTCATAAAACAGATTTCTAAAACATATGGGGCAGGGATTATCGGTCGACCCATATTATCAGGCCGTTATGAGCAAAATTATTGATATTGGAAAAAATCAATATACTACTGATTTTGAAAATCTGATGCTGCAAGTCCTAAGTTTGGCAAATGCATTGGACATCCTCATGGGGTCCTTCCACTTTGACCACTTTGAAGAATTATCCTAGAGATGGAGCTACCAGGTAGGAGACAAAGAGGAGATTGGTGGATGCAGTGAGGGAGGACATGGAGGTAGTTGGGGTTCAGAGTTGAGTATATAAAGGACAGGGTGAGATGGAAATCATTGACCTGCTGTGGCAACAAAAAGGGCCAAGCTGAAAGAAGAAGACGTACTGCATATATTGATATCGGTTAATTTTGGTATTGGAAAATGTCTGGACAATATCCGGAATATTGGACATTGCTAACATCAGGGTGAAATATCTGTGTTAAATTTGTGGACTGGACCACCTTTCATCTAAATAAAGACAAACTGAATCCAGGCCACCACATAAATAATGCTATTGTGCGCTGATTGTAACGCTACGCTACCCCCCGTCGAATCACCTCATTAGTTGCACTCAGCTGATGGAAACAAAAAGCACAGGTTTTACGTAAACCTCTTAGAGGTCCCAACGGTGGCTCAACCATTTCAACATCACTCACAAAGATGGAAGATCGGCCTCTAAAGCCCTGGAAGCCTCAAAGACAAACTTTCACATGCCAGCGATTATAGTCCACACAGGAATTGCCCGCATTCCAGAGTCTGCTGCCCTGTTGTACTTCATCACTGCCAGGACACAGAGGACTCGGCCAGAGAGGAGACAACACCAGAGATGCACAGCACTCTGGACTCACAGGCTGGACTGGTACAGTAAACGAGAGACAACAAGAGGGACCAAAAAAGTTGGTAAAGAGTTTTCACCTTTTAAATGGTTCTGAGAGGAGTGAAGGTCATGTCTGAAGAAAAGACAAGAACGTTCTGAGGAGCGACCAAACCAAACAGGTTCTGCTTTTGTCAAAGAAATTATTTCTGAGCATTTATCTCATCGGAACTGCAAAAAGAGTATTTGGCGGCAAGAGGAACTTTTTGTCTAATCCTGACATGGACTCTTTGACAACAAGTCCTCGAAGGCGCTCAGACAGTCTGAGCAGCACAACATCACAAGGCTCCAGGTCCAAGATGCAGCTTCGACAGCGTCTCTTCCAACTGCTGAGCCGCATAGAGGACATGAGCTCAGATGACGAAGCCAGCGTGGAAGTGTCTCGATCCCTGGATGATGCTTTTCAGCTCTGTGGATCCTTCATGCCCACAGATTCATTCAGGTTGATACACTTTTGACTGGAGGAGACTAGAAGACTAGACTAGGAGAATAGAAGTGGACTTGGCTTTTCTATTGTTTATATCATGTGATGCGAGTCTGGGGTTTGTAAACATAGAATAACTTTTGCAAATTTTGCAATTATTGTTCTTTTTTTCTATTTATGGCATCATCATGCAGGGAGTTAACTTTAAAGCGAAAGCTAATGTGTAACTGCAATTCATGCATCAAGTCAGTATTAAATACCAAACCATCTACAGGTTGCACATGGTGACTTGGAACGTGGCCACGGCAGAACCTCCTGAAGATGTGACTTCGTTGCTGCAACTTGACGTGCAACCACCTACAGATCTCTTTGTCATTGGGTGAGCCTCCAAACCATAAGACGTGGGGTTTCCTTTCTATGAACTTCTTATCTATCTGCCATGTTATTTGTCAGTCTGCAGGAAGTGAATTCCACACCTGTCAGATTCATCTCCGACATGTTGGTGGAGGACTCCTGGAGTCACGCATTCATGGACACGCTTGCGCCCAGAGGATTCATCAAGGTGAGAGTTGACAGAGGCAGAAGAACAGACGGGCAACAGGAGAGAACTCTGTTGCTCACTGTCCACGGGTCTGTTTTTAGGTCACATCAATGAGGATGCAGGGTCTTCTGCTGCTTGTTTTTGCCAAACAGCATCATCTGCCCTACGTCAGACACATCCAGACCTCCTTCACCCGCACCGGCATCTTTGGCTACTGGGTAGGAAACTGAAATTACAGCTGACAATAACTCCCCAACCTTTTTTGCGCCACGGACCGGTTAAATGTCTCGTACTATTTCCAGGAACCGGTTGTTAATTTGTGGCAGAAAAATACCTCAGTTGTTCTGAAATATTTTCCTACCTATGAAATCTTCCTACCCGAATTAACTGTGCAACAAGGATTTCTCAAGTGCACTTAGCCTATAATTTTCTCCTACCAGACGTTGTCGTCACTGAGAAAATATTTCCTAATCAAATATAGTTGCATTATTGATGATGGAATCCTAGCCATTCTATTGGTCAGTTCTTTGGTTGATATGGGTATGGATCAAGTGGAAGTAATAGACAGATGCGACCAAAAGGAAACATTGTTTCTCTGCGGCCCGGAACAAATTCACCCACGGACCAATATCGGTCCCCGGCGCAGTGGTTGGGGACCACTGCTGTAAACCACGAGTCCCGCCAGCATCTGTTGCTGCAGTAACCGGAGAGGTTATGAAAGGCCCATTGTGTTTGATTAGTAGGTCACCAACAGCTTTGGTTGAAAAAGACAGAACAGTGAGTGGAGGAACTGATGCATTGAGACAGAAAATATACTTAGAAATCCAAGGAAAACAGTAATGAAAATACTACTTGTTCTGTATTAAATACTGTGTTAGGGTAACAAAGGAGGAGTGTCGGTGCGTTTCACCTTCTACGGCCACACGGTGTGTTTCCTCAACTGCCACCTAGCAGCTCACATGAACTACGCGCTGCAGCGCGTCGATGAGTTTGAGCACATACTGGACACACAGGAATTCGGCAATGCTGATACTGCTCATGTGCTGGATCACAAGTTAGTACCCTACACAAGCAAGAACCATGGTTCCCAAACTATGGTCCCAACCCCTCAGTGGGTAGGCAAGAAAATCCCGGTTGTCTAATTATTGTCCTTTCCAACTCAGGGCCGTGTTCTGCTTTGGTGACCTGAACTTTCGCATTGCCGACCACGGCCTACACTTCCTTCGCTCTTCTATCAACAGTGGACGACTCAATTTGCTGTGGAGCAAAGACCAGGTGGAAGAGCATAGTCGGCAACTGTTTTCTGTGTAAATTGCAGTGATTTAAATCCTCTTTTACGGGGCTACCACTCATGCACGCTATTGTGTTGCATTGTAGCTAACCATGATGAAGAAAAACGAACCATTTCTGCAGGAGTTTGAGGAAGGACCGTTGAACTTTAAACCCACCTACAAGTTCGACCGGAACTCTGACACCTATGACACCAGGTAACCTTTGATTCGCACGACTCTGGCTCTTAAAACACGGACTTATACGTCACCTAAGCTTTATTGTATTTTAATAAATTACAGCTCTCCTAAGACATTGTTTGGATTTAAGTAAGAGCTTCCTTTATTATGTTGCATGTCCCACCACCCTCCGTAGCTCCATCACCACACCTTTGTCTCCATCACCTCCTAATACAACCCCCTCCTCCATAGCCATAACAGAAAAACCAAAGTGGCCATAAATGAAAATGACTGGAGTTTTTTCCTCTCTGGTCTCCTGTCACTCTGCACCGTGTATGTGTCTCTCTCAGAAAGAGTGCTGTGGCGCTGCCTCTAACCATGTACAGACCCCGACCCCTGCAGCGCTGCAGCACCACCCTCTTCTTCCTCCTCACCTCCCTCACCTGGGGGCTGCTCTCTGTCTGGCTGGGGGCCCGGTACAGGGAGTTAAACCCACTAAGGTGGGTGTCTCCATAGAAACGCCCTTTCTTCATTGATCTGGTTATATATCATATCTATCACAAGTCTTATAAGCACTTAATTAACTGGAGACACGGAGGTCTGTCATAACAGCCTGAAACCCAACACACCACTGTCACCTGCAAGATGTATTTGTCGCCTGTTGCATGACTGTTTTAGCCAGAAACTGTGTTATGTTTTCCTCACATCTCTGTTGTTTATGTCCCTCATGGTCCGTGTTCTGGTTCTTTAGACAATGAGATGTGATGCACTGTGATATCTGTGATGTCAACACATTGCATTTAACAGTGGCAAGAAGAGGAAACCAGCCTGGACAGATCGTATCCTCTGGCGCATCAAACCCAAATCCCTGCCCTCAGAGGACGATGAGAGAACATCCGTTTGTACTGACGATGAACAGGACGAGTATCCACTAGTGGTCACCCAGGATAAGTACAACAGCGACATGAGCTACGGCGTTAGTGACCACAAACCTGTTACTGCGACATTTACTCTCGAGGTTAGGCCCTTCAGCTAAATTTTCGTGATTATTGCTGTATCTTCGGCCAAAACTCAAACTTGTGTCCCTCAGCTGAGGAAATACTTTGACACACCTTTGGTGCACATCTCCCCCATTGGTGTATGGAGCGCTGACCAGGATGCCCTCCTCAACTACACAGTCCAGGAGGACTTCATGTCCTCTACATGGGACTGGATTGGCTTGTACAAGGTACGGAGAAAGACAGATTTACAATCAAAGGTGTAATAAACCCACATGAGAAGTCATTGTGTGACTGCTCTTCTGCAGCTGGGATTCAAGAACGCTTCGGATTATGAAACATTTGTATGGGTGAGGGAGAAGGAACTACCAGAGACCAATGAAGTCATCCAGGTGATTTCATCATCCTGCTACATTTTTGAAAAAGAACTAAAGAAGGGAATTAAATGCAGGAGTTTTGATTATATTTTTATTGCAGATATCTGTGGATAAAGACGAGATCCCTCTGATAAGTGGACAGTACGTTTTGGGTTACTACAGTACAAACATGCAAAGCATCATAGGACTTAGTGCCAACTTCCAGGTGAGACACCGTTGATTTTCAGATTAAAAGGACTGTATCTGATAGGAGGAAGAAAATGCTGTTATCTGTGGGGGATATTTTGTAACCTATGAACAAGTGATCATAATAAAGTATAATTAAATGCATTTCATGATCTGCTAAGATTGGAATTTTTTTTTTTTCAATTTTTTTTATTTTCTTGCAGATCTTGGAATCAAAGCGTGCTGTTATGGAAGGTCTTGTTCCAGAGACAATGAATGGCCTGAACAAATAGGACATTTCTGCCGTGCCTCAATATACTTCTCTGTGAGGAAAAGTTGAAGAAAACTGAGTCCATTCTAATTTTGCTATTAAATATACTGTTTCACCTACAGAATAAGCTAAATCTTGTGACACAACTTGAAAAATGTGATTTGTTTTTTTCCAACTAATTGTAAGTCTTACAGCGGTAAAAAATAAAACAGCCAACTATCATATTAAAGTGTGTGATTATATTTTTTTTCCAGATAAATAGATTTCACTGACAACCATGATAAATCAACAAATCTAAAGTATGGTATTTAGGATGGTAATAATAAAAATAATAAGATTAATACTTTGGGTTTTTTGATGGGAAATAAAAGTCATACAACATATTTGTTACAACAAGGAATATTATTGTGGTTTGTAGAATTAAAATATATACAAGAAAAATCATTTTTTAATTCAAGAAAAATATAAATAAAAGAATGGAAAGAAATAATTAATAAATAGATGGAAAACAAATAGATGATGAGCTCTCTAAACGGGAAACCAGATATGTTTTACGCATGCGGAGTAGTGACTTCCTGTTTCTAAAGCTGGAAAAAAAGTTGTGTTGCCTTCATGTGCCACATTTAAGTTCGAAATATCTAACTTGTAGCGTTATCATTATAAAAATAACTACATATAATGACTAAAAAATATATATCTTATTTCATATAATGTAAACATTTACTGAATTATAGTTTTACCGAATTGGGGAATAAATTGCTTAGCTAAATTTACAAACGCAAGTTAAGTATCAGCCAAAATATATTCCTATATTGGCCTAAAACATAAACACACACACGTGGTGCCTACCGGAAGACAATTGGTTTTTATTCAGTCTCTAATAAGACAAAGTTAATCACAGTTGTCTTCTTCGGCATACTAAAAAAACTCCAGTTATCAGAAATTGTAAACATTTATGTAAAATATAGGGTTACTGCTTCTACCTTGTGTGTGTCGGTGATGTCAACGAGCGCCCTCCTCTCCCACAATTCCTTGCGATTGACCGTCAACAAACCGGAGCTGTGTGAACGGGCTCTTACCATAGGAGTAAATACACGTGGGGAGTTCCAGTGCACTGCTGCTTCGCCGAAGGTAAAACTTTATTAAAAGTTGCTGTGTGTTACTGTCATGGCTCATAACAACGAAGACGGTGGTGTAAAGAAAGGCTAAAATTATGACAGTACCTGGGCCGGAGCTAAAGGGAATCATGTGGGCGAAGTGACAGGTAGCATGATGCTAGTGGAGTTAGCCTGCGTTGACTAGAGTGTTGAAGGGACTCTAACTTTGGTCAGGTAGTACCAGGTGATTTTTACTCTTTGGTATTAAATGAACTGAATATACTGTATGTGTGAGTGTGTGTACATAATGTATATTTATATATATATAAAAATATAGTACATCAAAGCTAAAGAAACGAGATTTAGATCATCTGGACATGTTCAGATGAGGGACAGTGGATACATTGGTAGAAGATTGATCTTACAGTAGACAGTGGTTCCAAACTGGTGGGTCCCTACCCAAAAATGGGTCGTAGACCCGTTTTGATTTGGCTGGTCCAAAATTTTAATCATGTGAATTAGCTGCTGAGCATATGTTTTGTTTTAGTAAATCTCTTATTTTGAAAGGCTCACTCTGCAGAATTGATTTTTCAAAAGTTTATTATTATAAAGAATTTGCTTGATTTGAATTTTATGAGAGGGGGTCGTGGCTTAATGACCACAGGAAAATGTGGGTCCCAGAGTGAGACCAGTGAGAGATGGAGCTACCAGGTGGTAGACGAAGAGGAGATTGATGGATGTAGTGAGGGAGGACATGGAGGGTCAAAGTAGAAGATACAGAGAACAGGGGGAGATGGAGAATGTTGATTTGCTGTGGCAACACCAAAATAAAGGACAGGCTGAAAAGAAGAATATATGTGTTATATATTGAATTTTCATTTTAATTTTTCATGATCTAGCAGCCCTGGCTACAATCTACTTATTGGGCACCCTGGATCTCGGCAATGTCAATAGTTGTATAAAGTTGTTGCGTTTAACAATAAATGTCAATCGTTAGAAATATGGTCACATTCATTTTAAATCGAGGTAATTAGGAGTTAAAATTAATTCCACTCTTTCTACATTTTCAAGGGCAAAAATAAGATGGCGAGTGAGGACGTGGAGCGACTTCTGATCCAGTTTCAGAATGAGGAAGGCGAGGTTCTTGGTTCTCCGTTTGACGTGCCTCTGGACATTACTCCAGAAAAGCTACAGCTGGTCTGTAATGCACTGCTGCAAAAGGTAAGCTGCAAAGTCAACAACCAAAAATATGTGAAGCTAAAATGTTTCCTTTTGGTTCTATTATTTCTAAACGTAGATTTTGGATTCCATCTTCCCACAGGATGAACCAGTACCGTTGGCATTCTTTGTGCGTGGAGAGGCTGAGGTGGTGTCCAGTCTGGGCTCCTGTGTCCAGACTCTTGCTGTAGAGACAGAACAAGTCCTGCCCATTGTTTACCAGCCCCAGGCTGTGTTTAGGGTTCGAGCGGTCGCCCGCTGCACCAGCACGCTGCAGGGGCACACAGAAGCTGTCATCTCCACAGCATTCAGCCCTACTGGCAAGTGAGTGTCACTGCAAAGAACATTTTGACACTGGGGACAAGTTATATATTCTAAAATATGGTCTTTGTCTTAGATATCTGGCGAGTGGCTCCGGTGATACCACGGTGCGGTTTTGGGACTTGACGACTGAGACGCCTCACCACACAGCCAGAGGTGAAGTTCTTCTCCTGTTACGATCTGCTCTCCTCTGCTATAAAGCTCTTAAATGTATTGACGGCGTAAATTTTTTTTTCCCCATTTCCAGGTCACACCCACTGGGTTCTCAGCATCGCCTGGTCCCCAGATGGCAAGAAGCTGGCGTCCGGGTGCAAGAACAGTCAAGTAAGAACCAAAAACTAACACACTCACATGTAAACAGACAACTTTTTTCCTTTATTTACATCGTCATCATGATTATGTTTTGTGTTGTTTTGTCTTTTTCTAACAGATTTGTCTTTGGGATCCAGTGACGGGTGCACAGATAGGGAAGACTTTGACAGGACACTCTAAGTGGATCACATGGCTTTGCTGGGAACCTCTTCATCTGTGAGTCTGACCTTACACACATTTTTTTTACAAAAAAAAAATGAGCTGGTTTTAGTCAAGTGCATGATTTAATCATGTAAAACCTGAATGACTCCATGAACATGTTTTCCGTTCAATGTGTTTTTGTCCTCATTGTTTTGGATTATTAGATGAATTACTGCAGGGGTTCTTTGGTAATAAAACTTGTATCTATATAATATGAATATAAAATGCCACAACCAAAATATGAAACCCTAAAACTCAAAACCAATATTTTAGAATTTTAAAAAAAGCGTAACAATTACGGTTGCAAAAAGCATTCAATAAAAAAAAAAAACATGTCTCGGTCACTCGGTAACGTGATGGATAATGTTGCTACGCTTTAGCTGCAACTGAAGACTCATTACTGAGCTACAGGTCATGTGACCAGTCTGACAGACGAGGTGAGTTTGTTTGTGCTATAATTCTCAACGTGGTGATGGGATCAAACACAATGGTGTCTAATGTCATAGCTGTAAAGTAGCGGATGCACTTGACTTAGGAAAAGTCATGAAGTTAATAGAAATATAAGGAGGTTAAACATATAAATTGCCATGATGTTAATTTAATGTTTTGACTGTATTTAACGTGATTGTAATCTATGTTTGACGTCTACATTAATACATCTGTAATTAACTGATTCTCTGGAATTTTAAACTTTATTGACTTTTACATTTTTTCAACTTCTTTATAATAATTTCAGCAACAAGATTTTTAACCTGATTTGCCGCTTCCATCATTAACCCATTCCTTTCACTTCCAGAAACCCAGAGTGTCGCTTCCTGGCCAGTAGCTCCAAAGACGGATCAGTCCGTATCTGGGACACAGTGCTGGGTCGCTGTGACAAGATTCTGACCGGACACGTACAGTCGGTCACGTGTGTGAAGTGGGGAGGGGATGGACTTCTGTACACATCCTCTCAGGACAGAACAGTCAAAGTGTGGAGAGCTAACGATGTAAGAATGTGACGGATAACAGGACAGACAGGAGGAGGGAAATGTCCAAGTCTGGATTGGTGTTCATTTGATGGTGTGTCTGTGAATTTAGGGTGTTCAGTGCAGAACACTGCAGGGTCACGCTCACTGGGTGAACACACTGGCCCTCAGTACAGACTACGTCCTGCGAACCGGTGCTTTTGAACCTGCGACCGCCACAGTAAACCCACAGGATCTCTCTGGATCATGTAAGCTGTTTTTGTCTTTTCTGTCTGGAAATGTTATTTCAACTCTTGCATTTCAGACTGAACACAAAGACTTTTTGCGTCTTCCTTGCATCTGTTATAATAAATATTTTTCTCCCGTCAGTGGAGGAGCTGAAGGAGAGAGCTCTGCAGAGATACAACAAAGTTAGAGTAAGTTCTTCTCTGTCATACTGTAAAGTTCTCGGTCCTTTTTTGCATCAACACCATTTCTCACTTCTGTCCTCTTCCTGCAGGGCGCTGCGCCAGAGCGCCTGGTGTCCGGATCGGATGATTTCACTTTGTTCCTATGGAACCCTGCAGAGGGGAAGAAGCCTGTGGCCAGAATGACTGGCCACAGTGCTCTGGTCAATGAAGTGCTCTTCTCTCCAGACACCAGACTTCTTGCATCTGCTTCATTTGATAAATCAATCAAGATCTGGGACGGACGTACTGGAAAGTAAGAAAAACTTACAGGTGTCACTTGAGTTGCAGCAACGCCTGTGACCACTTGGTGGCACTTTATTAATGTTTTTTTTTCTCACCTACATGAAGGTACTTGATGTCTCTGCGTGGCCACGTGGGGTCAGTGTACCAGGTGGCGTGGTCAGCAGACAGCAGGCTGCTGGTCAGTGGAAGCAGTGACAGCACACTGAAGGTTTGGGACATGAAAACCGGAAAGCTAAACATGGACCTACCAGGCCACGCTGATGAGGTGACAGATGAGGACAAAAATGTCATTTTAAGCTAATAAAAGACAATTGGAATGATTTTTTTTCTGACTGTTTCTCACGTCTGCAGGTTTATGCCGTAGACTGGAGTCCCGATGGCCAAAGAGTGGCCAGTGGTGGAAAAGACAAATGTCTCCGAATGTACGTTTTTGAAGCCTTATTTTAAAATACAGTGTTTTGGACTATTTTAACCCTAACACTTGTGATTTTTTTGAATACACAGATGGAGAAGATAACCATACCTGAGGCCGACTGCCTGTCAACAGCCCAGGATACATGTCTCACTCTGTCAAAAAGACAAAGACACAGACAGCTGGAGTGAGACGGAGCCTAATCCTCTTGTTTGGCTTCAATGTGCTGTCTGCTATTGTGACAATGTGTCGAGGAAATTCACTCTGTCTCTGGATGTTGGAGGATGTCACGACGAGGACGTCAAGGTGTCGTGGAAAGATGAGATATTTACATCTGCACGAGACAGGAGCCAGACCGGCAAGATTGTCAACACCACAGCTCACCTTTGTAGTTATTCCATTAATGGTCTGATTTTTTTTTTTTTTTTTTTTTTACTGGACATACTGTAATTATATGGAGAAAAGAATTATGTTTTAAAAATTTAAAACACCAACATTTTGCCTATTTCTAGGAACGACTTTAGTCGTCCCATCTGGTCTGACAGGTGGACTGAGGCACCAGCCGGTGTCTCCGCTAATACCATTTTCTGTGTTGTTAATTCCCGCAACACCCGCTCTGTCAGATTCTAATCTACTCAGCTCTAGGATCAGCCTGACGCTGCAGTGTATATGTGAATGGATGGCAGTTACAACAATAAAATACTATATATACACATTTACTATGATCTTGCGCACACAAAATCATGGAGTTGTGCTTTTTTTCAGACATTGCCACAGAAAATCAATCTACCCCTGTCCTCTGTATCTTCTACTCTGACTCCAAACACCTCCATGTCCTCTCTCACTACATCCACCAACCTCCTCGTCCTCTACCTAGTGCGTGATCACTAGTACACAATGTCCATCTTTGCTCAAAACATGTTTATTGAGTTATACCAAGACCAACCACAGCATAGTTTCAACGTTTTTTTACAAATCCGATCAAGAAAGACAATCTTTGATACAGTTGTAACAGGAAGTAGTCAAGTCCATCTGGTCAACAATCCTAACACTCAGTACTTGTAGACTGATCAATAAGGCTAACGTGTTGTGTTGTGTACTGAGCAGCAAAGGAATAAAGAGGTCTGTTGAAGTGCGTGTCTGAAAATAGAGGACAACAAAAAAACAGAGACATCGTGGACTCTCCTAGAGTTTGGCAACGATTCGTGAGTGCGAGGCTGTGTAGTGCAAATAGAAAGGGTGAAAACTGTGATGGTGCTGCATAGATGAGAACAACAGATGTCACTCAGAAGTGAATGTGTTTTCAAAAGCATCTAATGACTGGTATAAACACAAAATGAGCTGAGTACAAAGTAAAACTATGGATTTCATCTCCTGCTGTGGAAATACAGAAGTGCATTTACAGAAACGTGATCTATACTGGTGCAATCTCACTTCAGACACCTTGATGGCGTCTCAGTTGGCCTGCAGCTGTCAGCAGTCATGGCAGTACGCTCAATAAATAGTCGATATGACACAATCAATACACAAGTCAAACTCAGGTTAGTTTGTCGTAAAAAACACCCAAATTACAGTTACCTCGTAAGAAAAAAGAAATCGTAAAACAATAAAGAAAAACATGAGGCTAACTTCAATCCGTATGAAGTTCTGTCTCCAATCTGTTCTTATGCTCCTTCACTATCTGTGCTTTCCTGATCGACGGAATTTTATTTTCACTTTTTGCCCCGGACGTATGTAACAAAAGCCAAACATTTTTGTATCACTGCTGTTGTATATGTGCGAAGAAGACACAGTGCGATCTTCTCTGAGCATCTCTGTGTGCAAAGATTTGCGATGAGCTACAGTCGAGGTGGACGGTTGTGTTGGACAGGACATGCTGCTCCATGCTCAGCTCTGCTGGACCTCAGCGGTTGTTGTTGGTTGTCTTCCCCTACTGGGTCTTCCACATGTTGTTTAGTAGTTTGACCACCTCTTCGTAGATGACGAAGACTATGGCCACGTCTAAACACACTCGACCCAATCTGGGCACTGTCCCTTTGTAGAACCTGCAGCAAGGACATAATGGGATGCAGTCAAAAAGTCTCTTTCTGCAGAAGTGATGTGATCAGGGAGACTTACGCCTGAGGTCCTTCATGCTTCAAAATCTGGAAGGCACAGTCCATGGTGTTTTTGTAGCGGTGAGCCTCCAAACCCTGCAATGACCAAAGTGAGACAGTGATAAGAAAGTATTTGTGGATACCGTGTACTGATAGGGATACTTTTTCAGCCTGGGTTTCAATAAATATACACTGAACTCAAAGGAGTGTGATGTGTCCTATGCTCAGATAATTACCCCTTAATAAAATTAAATTTCCGGTGTTCCGCTGAAATAATTTCCTACCTATAAAATCTTCCTACCCGAATTAACTGTGCATGGGAACAACAAGGATTTCTCAAGTGCACAAAGCCTATAACTTTCTGCTACCAGACCGGTATAAAAAGTTAGAATCTTGTATCAATGACTCTGCGTCATTTT